>JAAOAS010000197.1:272-79688 GCA_013396035.1 Fusarium pseudocircinatum
AACTAGGCTAATAAATAAGTACTGACTTCTTATCTTTTAACCTAAGGAAAAGACTGTTCAGTCCTATCCCTTCTATTATTCTAACTTCGTTGATATTATATCTGTTCTTTTGCTTGACTATTTAAACTGTAGGTATTGATAATAATATAAAGAAGGCCTTAATAAGTTTAGTAGAAGCTCTGTTAAACCTCTTGGAATCTATATACTTACTGGGTAAAGTCTTTACTTCTTTATTCCTATTTAGAAAAGCCTCTAACTAGTATTTTCTAATGCCTTCTAGGAAGCTATTACGTATTATAATCTGGCTTGTAAAGTATTAGACCTGTTAGTGTGATATAGGATATCCTAGGTTGGCTTAGACTATGATTTAATCTTTTAGATTTCTTTCCTAAATAGCTGAGAGCTTTTATTCAAGCTTGTAAGCTTCTTTTAGTGTTATAGCCCCTTTAATACGGGCTTGGAGTGTTAAATGGTTCACGCTATAAGCTGCTGTAGCTTTATTTATAGAAACTCCTTCTGAAACTATCTAAAGAGCAGCGTGTATATCTTTTTCAGTAAATTTCGTTATTCTGAATTGATTAATACTATTTATAAGTCTGTATAATTAAAATTGGTGGAGTTGTGAATTAATTAAGATATTATAAATTGGGTGGTTGGGTTGAAAAGCGGGTGGCCGGTTTCTGGGGGTGGCCGGTTTCCCCGTATCCGACGTTAGCTGCTTCCTACTCGGCTAACCGGCACGCCGCCTTGACCAGGGTTCGAGCTAACTACATATACTCGTGCACCTCTTTGCAATCTACGCCCGACTCAGGTAGGCGAGGAGGTCATGAGACAAGCTTTGAGCAAGCATTCGCGTATCGCCTTGGCCACCACTAGGTCATTTAGGGAAGCTGAACCTTGTCGCCCGGAATCCATACGTACTACTTGCATCTCCGCAAATGGCAGGTAGTTAATGTCGAGTATGATAAGGAGCACAGGAGAACCACCAATGATATCAGAGCTCACGATATCGAGTGTCTGAAGACCTGAATAAAGCATCACCTGTCACGCTATGCACCTTCCTCGGACGGATCCGCCGGCCCATACTCCCCTCGTTGACGGAGTGCCATGGCGTGGAGTAAGATTGGAACAGGCTGCTTATCGCCAAACCATCGCCAATTGGACACATTAGTTATTGATTGCTGCCGTACTCCGTACGGGGTACTCCATTAAGGAAAGCAGTATCGTGCCAGCAGCGTAAGCAATGGCTCCCATAGGGGGGGCACATGATTTGCCTGGAGCTCTAAAATTGGGGTAGCCTTCCATCTTCTACATTTCTTTTTTTCCTTCTTTCTCACTTCTCCCATTCCTACCCATTTCCCCCCACTCTCCTCCGTCCTCGACACGATGAGTCTTAAGAACGAAAACAATGGCGGCAGCGATGCCGCCGACTACAAATCGGGTACGGTCGATTCCACGGCCGGCCGACAGTTCCCCGTCGATAACCCAGAGGCCGGGGCGACTAATCCCCTCCATAAAAATCTCAAGGGCAGGCACATGCAGATGATCGCCATGTAAGGGTCCAAAACTAAGTGCTCAATTGTATACCAACTAATGGTCGCTTTTCTAAGTGGTGGTGCAATTGGCGCTGGCCTGTTCATCGGTTCTGGAACTGCTTTTCAGACTGGTGGACCTGCTTCTGTTTTTCTTGGTTTCCTGATTGTTGGTAAGTTGAGTACCCTGCATTGGTCGTGATGCGATAGCTAACGCGTGTGTTCTTCAGGTGTCATGGTGTATGTTCCCTCGACGTGGGAGTCGAAGCATCTTTCCCTTCGGTTGATGGATATTGACAAAGATCATTTAGATACCTCATGATGCAGGCCCTCGCAGAAATGACTGTCCTGTATCCGATCAACGGTGCCTTCACCATGTACATCTGCCGCTTCGTTGATCCCTCCTTCGGGTGGGCGTGCGGCATCGAGTACGCCATCAGCTGGCTGACTGTCCTTCCCTTTGAGATCTCCGCTGCTTGCAACATGATCCATTTCTGGCCAGGATCGCACGGTATTAACAACAGTGCTTGGATCGTCCCGCTACTTGTCGCCTTGGTGGTCATTCAATTCTTTGGCGTCAGGGGATACGGCGAGGTATGTTCCCACCTGTCTGAAAAGTTCCCAGCCTTGAGATATATGGACAATGAGCTGAGCGATTATTGAATCAGGTCGAATTCGCTCTCAGTTTGATGAAGATACTCGCCTGCATAGGCTTTATCATCCTGGGAATAATAATCAACTGTGGCGGCGTTCCAACAGACGACAGAGGCTACATCGGTGGAAGATACTGGTAATGTTACGCATGCCTCCAAGTGGCTCAACTAGGCTAACATGGATTTTGAAACAGGAACGATCCTTATAGTGCATTCCTCAATGGCTTCCACGGCTTCTGCAGCGTCTTCGTCACTGCAGCGTTCGCCTACACTGGCACCGAGCTGACAGGACTGGCTGCTGCAGAAACAACCAATCCAAGGAAGGAGATTCCGAGGGCCTCGAATCAGGTCGCATGGCGAATCGGTATCTTCTACGTCGTCAACCTTCTTCTTGTTGGACTCATCGTACCGGCGAACAGTCCCCTGTACGGCAGTGCGAAGACCGCGTCGCAAGGGTCGCCTTTTGTCATTGCAATTGAGCTTGCTGGCATCAAGGTCCTGCCATCGATTTTTAACGCCGTTATCCTGATCGCTGTTATGAGTGTTGCTAACTCGTGCACCTTTGGCTCGACTCGAACGCTTCAGGCTCTCGCTGCAAATGGTGCGTGCTGCGTGATGATATGAAAATGTTGTTTGAGACGCTGACACGCACTTACTGTACAGGAATGTTCCCAAAGAAAATGGCCTACGTTGACAAGAAGGGTCGTCCTATTCCCGTGGTCATTCTTCAGCTTCTCTTTGGGCTACTAGCATTCATTAACCTGGCGCATAATGGTGGTACGATCTTCAATTGGCTCCTGTCACTGTCGGGTCTTACCATCCTCTTCGTGTACGGTGGCATCGCTCTGGCTCATATCCGCTTCCGCAAGGCCTGGTAAGCAAATAACCTGTTGTTTTCTGGCCTGCGTTGTTCCTTTGATGACTAACTTGGAACAGGGCCATGAACGGTCACACCTTGGACGAGCTTCCCTACAAGGCCAATTGCGGCGTCTGGGGTTCCTGGATATGCTTGCTTATCTGCGTTCTTGCTCTGATCGCTCAGTTCTACGTCGCGCTTTATCCTGTTGGCGGTCCTAACCTGGATGCAACAACCTTTTTCCAGCTCTACCTCGCCGGTCCGCTACTGATTTTCCTCTACTTGCTCTGGAAGGGCTACAGCTGGATCTATGAGCCAGCACACCGCCCATTGTTCATCAGAACGAAAGACATTGATATCTACACAGGCATGAGGGAGATCAGTAGTGTAGGTATAGATGCAGAGGACAGAGGCGCTAGTAATGCTGAGTTGGGAGAGGAAAAGCACCAGGGAGGTGCTGGGGCATTTATTAAGAATGCTATCCGAAACATCATTTAAACTTTGCGGGAGTATCTTATGTAAGGGGTACCTTTCACCGACGTTACCGACACCAAGAAGTTTCGCTATCTGGGATGTGCTGAGTACTCTTACGGTTCGCGCAGCCTTGATATGGCCCAAAGTGGTGGTGATAATATTATGATTGAGTTGTGTCTTGACTACTGCGAGCCTCGGGGCTACTTGCTCGCCGACCTTGAATACGGTCGAGAGTGCTACTGCGGGCATTCGGTGAATAAGAGCAAGCTTCCCGTGAAGGGACAGCTGTGTAAATGCGAGATGACTTGTGCAGGTCATAAGGAGCCTCTGCCAAGAATGTAAAGCATCTGAGGGTTCTTGCAAAAATGCCCAGGTTATGTAAAGGATTTTGTGCGATGTTTGTGATCGTTGTGGGCAGCTAGTAGGAACAGGTCGAGAATGATACTCTCGCTTGCATACATTCTCTTGACCCTGGGCCTTGATGGCTACTTATATATCAATCAACTACAGTTGCCTTTAATCTGTCCCTAAAACTCCTCTGATATGGATTTTTTATCTAGGCTTGGTGAGATTGCTTGACGAACTGGACGGCATCTACTTATCGTACATAGTATAGGTTAGTTGGTCATATGAGCTGATACGGGCCAAACGTGAAATGGGAAACGGCAAGTGGCTGGTGGATTTTTTACTGGATCTAGCAAGGGTGGCACGGTTCTACGCGACATAGAAACGCGCCACGTCGCGTCTGCTCATAAATACACAGTATCTTAGCTAAGATTCAAGCTCATACCATCCAAGGCCAGTGAGAACTCACTCATCGGCACCGTCTCCATGGTCCCATCCAGCTTCTGGAACACCAGGTCCAGCAATTCCACAGCCCTTCTGGCGTCTGGCGACCACTCGCTCCATCGCACCCACGTGTCCCTGCAATTCCTCAACGTAGCCTCGATGTGCGCCATGTCAATACTGTCGGTCTCACCGTTCGTCGCAGGCCATGTTCCGAAATGATAGAGGAATGTGCTGAGAACAGCCGTTGCAACGAGAGCCTCGTGCACTGCGAGTATGGACATCTTATTCCTTAGCACAGTCAGAGCGCCACCGGGCCGAGATTCCGTCTCCATGATAATGAGTAACTCCACGTTTTGTAGAGCTGCTTGTATGCATTTACGTCTTGAGTGCAGTTGATACTCGACATCCTCTTCCGCAGGAGTGTCTCCATCGTCGGCTGATCCGGGGCTCTCGAGAAGGTGAGATATGTGCAGCATTATGTACATCTTGTTGTAGAGGGTGGTGAGGCCTATTCGTTGCCCTACTCCAGCTGGAGACTCGGAAAGACAATTGCTGAGCGATTCAAACTTGAATCTATCCGGGATGGCATTCCACGTCTCTGCAAGGCGGGCCTCCGCCTGTCGCTTCTCAGAAGGCAATATGAGACCTTGAAAAACGTTGGCGTCGATCAGCCAACCGACGGCGAGACTCAGCTTATACCTGGCCAGTGGGCATGACACCGGAGTTAGTTCGGAGTCTGGCCGTGACCCAGGAAGAGTAGTGCAGCTTGGGTCGAGGTCACCGTCGTGCAGGTTCCGAGGCGGTTTGGTGTCCCACGACCCTTCAGCTATAACCCTTGGTGAACCACTGAGTACAGACATTGAGGTATCCAAAATATGGATGGTGGCCCAGATCCGCCGTCGCATCTCGCCCTCAAAACAAGATATCTGGAGGAAGTGGCATGGGTCACGGTGGTACCCCATGCGAAAGGCGATCTGCGTCATCAGCCCTGTTGTTGCATAGATCCCTGAATGGACACTCGGGGAGGGACATGTCATCATAAGTTCCAGCACTGTGTAATTGATCAGAGTCTCAAGAATGTACGGTCCTCCTCGAACATAGTCTCCAGCTTTCAGGCAGTGTACCATTTGATGGGCATATTCTGAATACTGCGCAGTGTATCCGGAATCCGACATAGTATCACTGGTTGGGGCTTCCGATTTGCGTGAGAATATGGTCGAGATACTGAGTATACTATAGAGGAGGCCGATGAAGTGGATAGAAACATGACAAGGATTGGCCCAGAATTGTTCGTACTAAAGTTGCTCAGTATGCCGTCGATATGTCCTGAATGATTGGCACTACTGGTGCGTTTACTTACCTCTCGAAGAAACGTCGGGGGATGGAGCGCAATCACTTGAAATATATTGTCAGTAGATGCTGCTCAGACCCGAACAGTTACAGTTACAAATACTTACGCGGCATCATCGACATCTCACTGAAATAATGAAACACCATCCTGTCTACTTTGTTTCTCTCAGGCAGCTCAGAAATTAATCTTTCCTTTGGAGGCGGCTGTGTACCGCTGTATAGTAAGAGCGGACGCTGGCGCGACTCGTCGGATACTTCCTGACCGTATGTTTCGGGTGACTGGATCACATTGAGATCTTCAAAGTGGCCCTTTATCTCCGAGATTCCATCCATTATAGCAACCCAGTGAATGCCCCCGAAATACTCTGTCCCTTGATTGCCGCGGCGCATCGTCCCAGCCTCGGCTAGATGAGGTCGCAGCGGGATACCGCTGCTGTTTGAGGGCGACGAAGCGTCGAGGTCAGGTGGCTCGTGACGTATGGTAGCCAAAGTCGATATCATCATCTGCTCTAAGGATTTGACTTTGTTCTCAAGAACTGAGAGGCTTGGCTTCTGTGAAGCTTGGGGCCTGGGCGCCGGCCGCGATGTAAGCCGAGGTGCGCGAGCACTGGGAAAGAAGCAACTCAAGCTGCGAGATGTACAAGCAGAGCATGGATGCGTTCTGTCACATTTTAACCTGGAAAACAAAGGGAAGACGAAAAAGTCAGAAAGTTGTTCTTGGCGTGTTTGCAGAAGCGAGTAGGCTCAAACCGTACTTTCTCTTGCGGCAGAATTCGCATGAAAGCTGTTTCTTATCGCGACGGCGATGTGGTGGAGGCCCTGTCGGAGGGCTTAGATCCGCGGCGTTGTGAGTAGGACAGAGATCTGCTTCGTGAGAACTTTCGTCAGACATTTCGGCAGATACGGATACAAGCTGACGGAGTCAAGGAAAAGAACGTACGTAGGATGGAGAAGAGGGGGCTACAGGGAGGACGGGGCCAACGGTGGATTTTGATGTTCCGCACGCACCGATCATCCGCTCCCTTCGCCGACCCTCCGCTATAGCGCGCCCCGCACGACCGCCGCTTAACTTAACCAGGCTGCTTAACCGAGACGGCTCAAATATGCATCCGCCGTACTCCGTACACGGGTACGGATACAAAATGTGCCGATGAACGATTCCCCTTAATTATGTCCGTGGACATATCCAGTCAAGGTTCCTTTAAATACTGGACTGGATAAAAGCTTGGCGTCTTCACGTTTTCCCTCCACTCATTCGTAAGACACATGCTCCTCGGACATTGCCAACATGAATTCCGACGTCGAAACCGCTGTTGAAACCAGCCATGATCAGGGCTCGAAAGAAGAGTTGGACGCGGAGCCGAAAGCAAACGCCACGTCTGCAGACCCCAATGTCGTTGACTGGGAGGGAAATGACCCGGAGAACCCTTTAAATTGGCCTGCTTATAAGGCTGTCGCTCATATTGTCATCATCTCTTTCATGACACTTACTGTGTAAGCTATCTCCTCCGCATACTCTACAGACATACCGGCTCAACTGCTTACCTCTGCGAATAACAGTAACCTCGCCGCGACCATGTTCGCTCCGGCCGCATCCGATCTTGCCAAAGACTTCGGCATCACAAACTCGACAGTCGTGACCCTCACCGTTTCCATCTATCTGTTGGGGTTTACCTTCGGGCCCCTGATAATTGCGCCTCTATCAGAATTGCACGGAAGGTACTGGATATACAATGTCTGCAACCTGATTGTCTTGGGTATGACCATAGGCTGTGCTAAAGCTCCCAACTTGGGAGGTTTCATGAGTTGCCGCTTCCTCGCTGGTATAGCTGGTTCTGCTCCGTTGACAATCGGGGGCGGCACGATTGCAGATGTGACCTACCCAAACAACAGAGCCAAAGCAATGGCTGGTTGGGCTCTTGGGCCTCTCCTCGGACCCGTAAGTCCACTGTCCCAATGTACTCTTCCGTATTCCATGCTGACGACAAGTGCCAAGGCCCTTGGCCCAATTGCTGGTGGCTTCATAAGTGCTGATCTAGGCTGGCGATGGACATTCTGGATAATTGCGATCCTGGTAAGTGGAATCTCCGCCATGAACAACACAGACTTCTTGACTGACTTGGGCAATAGAGTGGCGTTAATAGCATTATCTGTGTCCTATTTATGCGCGAGACCTATGCACCAACCATCTTGGCCCACCGAGCCGCGAGACTTCGCAAGGAGACTGGCAATAAAAATCTCCGAGCAGCTGGATCTCGCTCTATCAACACCTCGACCCTTATCCTGCAGACCATCACCAAGGCCATCGCCATGCTCTTTACCAGTACCGTTCTGTTCGTATTGTCACTCTTTAATGCCTTTGCATTTGGTCTCCTATACCTTCTCTTTACTACCTTTCCCCAAGTCTTCGAAGGCCAGTACGGCTTCAGTAGCGGTGTCTCCGGCTTGAGTTATATCGGAGTCGGGACAGGCATGTTCATTGGCCTCTTTACCTTTGGTATGGCCGATAAAATAATCAACGCCAAAAATGCAACTCCCAAGCCCGAGTCTAGGCTTGTGATGACAATGGTTGCAACTCCGCTGCTTGCTGTTGGCTTGTTCTGGTATGGCTGGTCCGCAAAGGAGAGGGTCCATTGGATTGTTCCAATAATAGGAACCGCCTTCGTCGGATTCGGCATCTTATCTATTATGGTGAGTACATCCGGACATAACAATATTTCCCGATGTCCAATTCTAACCTTAGTCTCCTCTAGCTGCCCTCGCAATTATATGTCGTCGACCTCTTTGGCGCAGAAAAGGCTGCTTCAGCTCTCGCCGCGCTCGCTGTGTTCCGCTCTCTGTTTGCCGCATTCCTTCCTCTGGCCGGACCACCTATGTACGATAATCTGGGCCTTGGCTGGGGTAACTCTGTGTTGGGCTTCCTCGCGGTAGCTTTCATTCCACTACCTATCCTGTTTTATGAATTTGGGGAGAAATTAAGGAATAGGAATTGAAGCAAATCCGCCGAACGGCATAACAGCGCATAATTAGAATAAATAAATAGCCCTTACGGCGGTATTTTCGCCGCTAGCCACCCCCGACTAAAGAAACGATAAACGCTAAATCTACCTAGCGTGTCTTGGGCACATGATGAACAGCTTTCCCCGCGTTTTGACGAATGGATCGCATTTCACCCACAATTTTGGGTGAATTGCTTGCTTTATTATCCAGGGCTCTTCCTCCACTCTTTTACCAACTTAGCAGTCATGGACAAGACGCCGAGACGCCGAGCCCACGGGCAAAGATCACGCACTGGATGGTATCAGCCTGCCTCTGGAACATTGAGTTGCTCGCTTGCTAACACCTGTTATCTGCTGCTTCTAGTCTACCATGCCGTATCCAGAAGATCAAGTGCGACGAAACTCAGCCTTGCTGTCAACAATGTTGCAAGCGTAATCGCGCATGCAACATCTCAAGCTCCCGATTTCGCGTCTATCACCGCACCTCTGATCCTGATCTTGGAACAACCCAGAAGCCGTCAAAGCCACCAGAACCTTACCCGGTTCATACCAATTGCCAAGATGCCGACGACGACAATATCAGCACCCATGGCAGATCTTGGAATTTGCCTCTTCGTGAAGATAACGTGAATCTAAGTCTAGACCTGAGTGCCGAGATGCCCAGTGACCCCAGCCCAATGTCAAATGCTGTCTATGACGCAGGTTGCATTCTGGCGCAACTGGCGAGTCCACCCACGGTCCATCTCAATGAAGCTCAACCTCACATGGCGAGTGTAGCCACCACGCCCGACAAATCAGGCACAATGAGCCCGCCTACATCAAACAGCATGGCAGTGCATCCAGAAGCGCCTGGCCGGGAAATCAATATTCCAGAGGCATCTGACTTCATCATCTCGCCCTCGACCTTGGGAACAGACGACAGTTTGCTGCATTTGCCAGCAATGGCCGCGACGCATGCTCTTACACTATTTGAAGACTGCACAAATGCAAGAGGCGTATCTTCGGCGAACTTGATAGACCACAAATCGGAGATTATACAAACCGACCCTGAGCTGTCGTTTTTCTTGCGGCAGTTTGCTGACACAATGGGAAACTGGTAGGCCGCACTAAACATCAAGGCCATTATATTGAATCCTGATTTTTTCAATAGGATGGACTTGTTCGACATGGATCAGCATTACCATAGAGTCATACCAGTACTCGCATGGACTAGCCCACTTCTTCTGTATTCTGCTTGTGCCGTGGCAGCCAAGCAGCTCACTTTAGTTGAACCCTGCTCACACGCACAGAAGCCACGGTCCCATATGCAGTCCTGGCAGACCAGCTCCCACAAGGATTTTGCATGGTATAGTACCAAGTACTACGATCGTGCCATCTCGTTACTGTTGAGGTATGTTTCCAATCTCAGTCAAGGAGACTCCGGGCAGGAAACTGCTGAGCAACAAAACGAGCATGATCGCAATCCCAAGCCATGTAGAAATGAGATCATCATAGCGGCTACCATCTTATCAGTATACGAGTTTCTCACCGCCAGTGACCAGACATGGTCTGAACACCTTGATGGCATCCGATCTTTCATTCGTCTATCGGACGAATTGGGCTTCAATTTTCAGCCCACAGCAGCAAGCCCTATTCTCGATCCTCTACCACCGAGTCTTCTACGAGCTGCCTGTTGGAACTTTGCAAGGCAGGACTTTCTTGCAGCTTGTGAGATATATTCTTTCTTTCTTCTTCTTTTTTTTCTTCTTTTTTTTTTCTTCACGTTCTTGAACTTCGCTGCTTTCCAACTAAGGCATAGCTAACGCACTTAGTGATCAATGGCCACAAGACTCGTCTCGATACCGAAAATCCAGTTATCTGGCGGCGAATGGGCCTAAGCGTCTCTGAAGATGGGAGGCCAACGGTCCATGTGCATTCGAATTCCCCTGAAGATGCGTACTCGCAGGTTCTACGTCCTGACATAATATCCAATACCCTTGTATGGCTTCTCTCAAAGCTAGCCAACTACGTCGCACTTGCGACCGATCCAAAGCAGCAGGCAAACTCGACAAGAGTTCTAGAGGATACGTGGCTCTCGTTGAATAACGACTTTGGAACATGGCATCAAGGGCTACCCTCTAGCTTTCGACCATCATACCGAGTGCCATACACGTCTCGTCATGGTGCTGAGGGGTGCCGAAGGTGTAGGAATCAGCCTGAATCTTTGATTAGTTACGAGACGTGGTACAGTAGCAGTATGTGTGCCTCTAGCATGCAGTCTTATCACATGAGTCAGATACTCCTCTTGATCCACAAGCCGGAGAGCATAGCAGTTCCTGTTTCACGACCGTCTGCCTCAGGGAGCCCCACCGATGCCTTAAAGAAGTTCAACCTGATGAACCGGGTGCTGCAGTATCATGCTACAGAGATCTGTGCTATTGCCTTGTCCAGACCAGAAGAAGCCGCGAGAATACATATGTTGCAGCCTGTTTACCTCGCAGGTCGTTGTTTACACACGAAAGCTGATCGTGCTGTTGTGCTCAGACTGCTTGAGTCCATTGAGACCGAGTTGGGATGGAGCTCAAGATACCGGGTGAAGGATTTACTTGAAGAATGGGGCATGGGTCGGAACGAGATCATGGATTGCTGCAATTGATCTTCTTGTGGTTGGTTGGATACTGATAGCGGGATTCGAAGCTGTGTATTTTATCTAAATATTTCATCTGTATACTTCATCTGCATGATTTATCTGTGTATCGTTCTGACTATACCATAATTACAGGCGAAAATTGTCTGAACTGAAGTTCTTCCTTATCTGCATAAGCTCATATAATGATTATTCCTACATTATCTACTTTCGAAGGATAGGGCTAGCTTGTCATTCAGTAGCCGCCACACTGATGGTACTGTACTCTTATCAAAGACGAATGAAAGACCAGCAAAAGCTGGCAACAATGCCCACAAGGGAGAAATGCTGCCGCCACTCTTGAGGTCAGACACAAATCGAAAGTCTCCCCAGCGAATAAATATACTTCTCAGCCAAAAGTGCCACTGCCACTCAGGGTAGATCAACAGATTCTTACCCGTCTTTGGCTCAACATACCAGTTGCTGCATCCTGACGACCAGACCAAGCTCTTACACTTGGACTGAATCCATGAGTTCTCTTCATCTTCGGCCTGCTGTTTGACTTGGACAGCCTCTATCTTCTGCGAGGGCCAAAGATATAGTTTTGGAGGGTGCAGTGAGCGGAGAACGGGATCGATGACGCGGAGGGTAAAGTTGATCTGACACTCGGTCGACCATGTGACTGACAGGTGACCAGTGAGTGTGTTGGGGCCCATCATGATGAACATGTTGGGGAAGCCGGCTATACAAGTTCCGTAATAAGCTTGGGGGAGTCCATCGTTATGCTTGTTCCACTGTTTGATTGTGTCTGTTAGTAACTTGATATATATACAGTAATGGTGTGTGTGAGGCATGAGTGCTTACATGATCTTCAACGCTATTCCCCTCGAGACCGATAATCTCAATAGGAGCGAGCAGCTTTGTCGTCTCAAAGCCAGTAGCCAGTACAATAGCGTCAGCTGGGAGTTCCTTGCCGGAACGGAGAAAGACGCTACGCCGGCCGATACGCTCAACAGGATCGTCCGAGATAAGATGGAGGTTAGGCCTATGCAACGCCTCGAGATAACCCGTGTCAAACACGCGACGTTTGCAACCAACTTCAAACTTGGGAACTAACGCATCGACATACTCAGCCGGTGCATTCTTTTTGATGTACTTTTTAGATGCATCGCTCAACTTCTGACGCGCATCTTTGCCCGTTGCAGTATTGAACATGAGCCACTCGGCCTCAAGCTGGGCGTAGATGACGGTGCGGAGTAAAATCATGGCGCCAGGAACCCAGCGCATCATGAAACGGAACAGGGCGGAATACTCTGGATTTGGACGTTCGAGCAACCAGTGCGGTTGTCGCGCAAACTGGGTGACGCTTCTGGCAGTCTGAGCAATGATGGGCACAAACTGCGTGGCGCTGCAGCCGTTCCCAAGCACCACGATGTTCTTGTTGGCGTGATCGAAGCTATGGTCCCACGTGGCAGAGTGGAAGATGTCGCCCTCGAAGGTCTCATGACCAGGAACCTCACATTTCTTGGGGATGCTGAGGGCACCGACCGCTGTGATGAGGATGTTGGCTCGTCGCTGAGTGATTTCGTTGGTACGGTGGTTGAGGATTGTAACTAGCCAGGTGCTGGACTCGGACTGCCACTCGGCTTTGGTGACGCTGTGCTGGAGACATATGTGGGAGTCGATGTCGTGCTGGTGGGAGACGTCTTTGAAGTAGGCCAGAATCTCAGGCTGCATGGTGAACTTGCGCGTCCAATGTGGGTTCAGGCCAAATGAGTATGAGTAGAAGTGGGATGGGACATCAACTCCGCAGCCGGGATATGTGTTCACGGCCCAGGTTCCTCCAACTTCGGTGCCTTTCTCGTAGACTTCGAAACTGGCATTTTTGTACTTCTTTTGCAGTTGGATGGCGAATCCAATGCCAGACATGCCTGCGCCAACAATGAGCACGTCGGTATCAGTGGCAGCCATTGTCATGAGAGCAGGGGCGACAGTTGAATAAACAAGATGAGATATTGGTCAAGAAAACAAATTCTCGCAGGCGGGAAAATAGATTTGTCTAGTATTGTTTCTCTTTCTGCCGGAAATCAATCTTCTCTGTCGTTGAGCTTGCTAGTTCCAGAGAAGGATGAGCATAATAAAGCCTCCATGAGTGCTACAGAAGGTCTTGCGTTGATTGGCCTTTCATTGGTTTTTAGAAGCCCGCCAGAATTACCCTTTTCAGATAACCAGTGAGCTTAGCCAAGGTTTAGCACACTACCGCCATTTCCATCGATGCATGATACGATACAAACGCCGATCTAACGCTTAAATTTCCAAATCGGGAGATTTTATCCTCAGCAAGACATCATGTCTTTGAACATCTCTTTACCATGCTATTCCAATCGGCTCCGCAATCCAGGTCTAGCTACATGCACACCGCATTATCGTCCGGAAGCTAGGAGGGGAGCCCACTTTTGCTCAAGGCGCGGGGAACCAGTCGGGAAGATCCCTACTCCTCTTTCAAACTACCTAGCTTAACCTTCTTCATCCCTCTCAGGCCTCGGTGATCCTTGACTGGCCATCCCGGTAAAGTTTCAACGCAAGCTCAAGGTAAAGTTGATAGACAAGGGAGCTGGAAGACACCGATTCGGTATTCGGCATCTCTCCCAACTGAGACAAGACATGACAAGTACTCCCAATACAAGGAACAGAATCATCAAGACAAGAGCGAAAGGTGGAATCATCTCCCTGTGTGAGAGTAGAAATGGCATTGCATATGCTGACCTTTCGTATAACATGTCTCTAATAATGCGAAAAGGAGACTAGTACCAGGTTGATTCAAATTATCTGCAACAGTATTTTCTATAGACATTGATAACCCACTCAGCTGTGTCTCTTTTGTGAAAGGATCTCCCAAACCTCATCGACGCCCTTCTTCAAGCCGCTGACGGTATGTCCTGAGCCAGACGGCCCAACATCGTTAAGAACATGGACTTCTCTTGTTTGACCTTTTCCAACTTCCAAAACTGTCCCTCCAACATAATCATCCTTCTCAACCAGACTAAGCATTGCCAACGCAACATCCTCAGGCTCTACCCACTCGTCCTTTGCGCCATCGATCCATGCCAGCTTCTCTGGATGCTCTGTCCACAGTGGTGTTTTGATTACTCCCGGTGCAACTGCTGTCACACGGATGCTAGCCAGGTCGGTGCTTTCGGGAGGTGTCTCAAGGCCTCCGAGCGATCGGACGAAATGGGATATTCCAGCCTTGGCTGCACAGTACATTGGTACCGACAAGACTGGGCCTTGTGCTGCGATAGACGAGATGTGCACTATAGATCCTGGTTTCTTGTTCTCTGCGAAATGCCCAATGGCTTGTTGGGTTGCGTAGATCGGGTGCGTCAAGTTGATGTCAAGGCTTGTAAAACGACTTGCGCTGTGCACGTCTTTTGATAACGCTGTGCCGGCTGGGTGCCAGAAGTTGGAAAAGGGCTAGAAAATGTCAAGTCTTGGGTTCGCACATAGACTTAGTATCATAGACTTGAGGAATACTTACCGGGTCGTATACGCCAGCACCAGGGCACACGATGTCATACCCTCCAAATTCCTTCTTAGCAACCTCAAATGCGTGATCGAGTTGATCCCATTTTGTGACATCGGTCGGCTGGTATAAAGCCTGAGAAGGGAAGGCCTTCAGTAACTCACTCGCCTCAGGCCTTAGAGCAAGGTCGGCCATGACAACGTTGCATCCCCGCTCGAGGAGGACTTTGGAGAAATGATAGCATATTCCTGAACCTGCTCCTGTGACAACAGCGGTTTTGCCCTTAACTGTGAGTGACATTGTCCTTTCGTGATGTATATTTTTCGTCCAAGATAAAAGCAGCTCGATGAATGACGGGCGGTTGAAAGCAAGCCTCTGTAGATGGTGCAAAAATGGGTTCGACTGTAGTCAAGTAAACTGAATGAACAACAAGTCAGCGTTTGACTTTAAGCGACCTTAGTGGAAGGCCTCGCTTCCGGTCTATACTCCACACAGAGAGTGTTGGCAGCTCATGATATGATTTGGACTCTAGGGCATGCTTCCCCACGATACTAACCCCGCGGCGTATTCACGTGTCATACATATCTATCATTAGTTCGAGGACATGGAGATCGGGCAGATGGGAATACGAGCAAACGTTGCACCCAGCGCTTAAATTTCCACTTCAGGAATCGCACCAGTGTCTTTGCAACCGAACCCCGCAAAGATCTTCAATTCCACCGCAAATTTTACTCAGTCGAGTCTAGCTCGTTCACTGAACACCAGTCCACAAATGGAAAAATAAGAGTGCCGACTCGGCTAGCGTTACCCCGGAATTTAGTAGTCGGCCCCAGATTTCAAGGAGTCAGAATGCGGAGAAACAAACAGGCTTCCAGCCAGAGTGAGATCTTGATTCGCCAATCAAGATGCTGATCATGTATCAAGGCCCGCAGTCCGCTTTGTGTCAAGTAAACTGAAGTGGCTCTTGGCATTCAAGTACAAAAGGCGATCTGGAGCCCATTTCCACTCTATAGATCTTACAGCATATGGTCCCCGTCTTGCAAACCATCCGTAAGTATTTGGTAGCAACCTCATCAATCAAGCACAACTCACCAGTCGTTGGTGGCTGAGAGTACATCATGGGCCGAAAGTACCTTGGCGGCTCTGGAGAGAGCCTGACTGTTTGGATCAGTCTCGCAGCATCAACTGTCCTAGTCTTCTACGGCTATGATCAGGTATGAGAAGCAAGCAGACGATCCTGTAAGACGACCTCTGCTAACAGGACCAAACTCATCAGGGCGTTTTTGGTAACATTCTTGTTTCCAAAGATTTCATCGAGACCGTGGGCCATCCTTCTGTCGAGGCACAAGGAACCATGACATCTGTATACAACCTCGGCTGTTTTGGTGGCGCACTCTCAACGCTCTATACAGGTGACAAGCTTGGGCGACCCAAGTCGCTCATTGCTGGGAGTCTGATCATTGCCCTCGGGGCTATTATCCAGGCTACTGTTTTTGGCCCAACGCAGATGTACGTTGGTCGCGTTGTAGCAGGTAAGGCCTCGACTCCAATGTTGTCCCTACAACAACGGAGGTTGCTGATACACATGCTTCAGGTATCGGAACTGGCATTAACACTTCGACTGCTGGTGTATGGCAGTCAGAAACAGCAAAGACTGCCAGCCGTGGCAAGCTGATAATTATTCAAATGGCCAACTGTATCACAGGCTTTTCCATCTCTAATTGGTTGACACTCGGCTTCTCGTTCGTACCAGGAAGCGCCAGCTGGAGATTCCCTCTCGCATTTCAGATCTGTGAGTCCCATTCCATCTGTCCTTACACAATGAAGTCTACATTGCTAATTTGCATTCCAAGTCTTCTCTGCCCTCGTTTGTCTTATGTGTCCTTTTCTCCCCGACTCTCCCCGTCTGCTTATGCGCAAGGAGAAACACGAAGAAGCTCTTGAGGTCCTGGCCGCGCTTGAAGGGCACGGTGCAACTGTAGACTCACCCTCAGTACGAACCCAATATGCCATCATCAAGGATATCATGGATAAGGAACATGGTGATGAGTGTACATGGTGGCTGCTCATCACCGGGCGTGGTCCATCAGGTGCAGTAAGGAGAATGATTCTCGGCGCATGGATGCAATGCATGAACCAGGTTAGTTCTATTGTTCCCATCTCCATTACTCACGATTCAGTGGTGCGGAGAGGGTTAACCAAGAAGTAATAGATCTCGGGCATCAACGTAACTAGTTACTACATGACATACGTCTTCATCAACGCCCTCGGCCTCAGCGAATTCATGGCCCGGGTTCTTGCTGCTGCTGGCTCGATCGACTACCTTGTCTTCTCCTTTCTCGCCTGGTTTGTCATTGAGCGTTACGGCAGACGTCAGGTCATGATGGTGTCTGCCGCCGCCTGTGCTGCCTGCTGGACCATCATCTCAATCGCCGCCTCCCAGATCGAACTGGGCAAGGGCAACCGATTCTCGTGGGGTTGTGCCGCCATCTTCGGTTTCTTTGCCTTCTTTGCGGCGTTTGGTATGGGCGTCTTGGCCGTGCCGTGGCTCTATCCTACAGAGGTGAACGCTTTGGCTTTCCGGGCCAAGGGTGCTAGCTTGGCTATGGCCTCCAACTGGTAAGTCAACACTGTACCTTCTAACAATGTTTACTGACACCATAGTTTAGGATTATGAACTATATGGTTGCTCAGATTACGCCTCCAGGTATTGCCAATCTTGGCTACCGCTTCTGGGTGATCTGGGCTGTTATCTGCGCTGCCTTCGTGCCCATCACCTACCTGTTTTATCCCGAGACTGCAAATCGCTCTTTGGAAGACATTGACCGCTTTTTCGCCGAGCACCCGGACATTTTCGTCTTCCGCAACAAGACTGCCACTCAACTCGCGAGGCCTGACGTTTACTTTGAGGCAGATAAGGCTATCGCTGAGCAGCAAAAGATCCGAGGCGAGGCGGATGAGAAGAGTATTACTAGTGCAGTGGAGAAAGAGTTTGCTTGAGAGTATAGTGAATTATTGAGTGGGATTAGTATAGACGATGCTACAAGCTCTGATATCAGTTGACCCATCGGTTCTTGGTGTTAAAACTACCTAGCAGATTTGGTACCATTAGGTGGACACTCAATATGACTCCATGGTCTATCAATACACGGTCAATCAACATCATCAGGCACTTTTAAATGCAGTGATGACTTACAGAACTGAACCGACTAAAAATCCTCATAACTCCTTAAGTATAACCTCCACGTTAGGTGCTATAGAAATGACGCATTTCATACCCTGTACGGAGTACCGAGACTGGGTCTCTTTACTTCACGTAATCATACGTCTTCAAGACTTGCGCAACGCATTAATGGTGTGAAATTTCAATACCCCAGCATTGCGGGGTATTGGTGGATTTTCAGTTCTGACCCTGGCCCATAGTGGGAGCACAACGTAATGTGATTGGCGCGGAAAGCCTGAAATGGGACAAGCACTTTCCAAGACTCCAAGGGCCACAGAAATTGTTAGGAGAGACGTATAGGGTATTATGCCGGGTAAATAGAATCAACAGATCTCATGATACTGGCAGTCTTGTTTGTCCACAAGAGAAATCCCCCACATATATAATAACCATTCATACATAACAGGGTATTATTCCTTCTTTCTCTCGGCTCACTCTTCTTGGATTTGTCTCCTATTGTAACTAACCTGTCCACAGATGCGATCGTACATATCTTCATTGCTGGTAGCAGGTCTAATGTCCGGTCTTAGTACCGCGACATCGGCCAGAATGCCCCTAAACACACGGCAGGAGGGAACATTCAGCAATCCAGTACTATTTCAGGATCTTCCAGATATAGACGTTTTCCGGGTCGGCTCTGTCTACTACTACTCGACATCGACCTTCGCCTTCTCTCCTGGGGCTCCAGTCCTGAAATCCTACGACTTGGTGAATTGGACGCCAGTAACGCACAGTGTTCCCGACGTTGCGGACTTCGGGGAAGAGTACAAACTCAATGGTGATAATGACCGCGCCTATGTCAAAGGTGTTTGGGCGAGCTCAATGAGGTATCGCAAGTCTAACGATAAATTCTACTGGATGGGGTGCATTCAGTCCACTGGCAAGACCTTCCTCTACACGGCTCCAGGGAATGGTGCCGCCGACAACGATGGCGAGAATGACAATTGGGAATGGACTCTTGAAGGGACCATTGACGAGTGCTTCTACGATAATGGAATCTTCTTCGATGATGATGATACCATGTACGTAACATGGGGCAATCGACAGCTCCGCGTTACTCAGCTTTCCGAGGATGGGCTGAGCGTCGTGCGTACCGAGACGATATACGATAGTGGCGATGATTTGTATCTCGAAGGCGCCCATCTGTACAAAACCCGGGGCTACTACTGGGTGTGTCCTACGAAAGTTGCCAGCGGCCAATACATCCTTCGCTCAACTAAGCCATTCGGCACATACGAAGTCCGAGAGTTCTGGGATAACCTTCCAGGGCCACTCTCAAACGCCGGCTATGCTCATCAGGGCGGCATGGTGGACACTCCTCAAGGCGACTGGCATTACCTCGCCTTCATGGATGCTTATCCCGCCGGTCGCATTCCTGTTCTGGCCCCCATCACGTGGTCTGAGGATGACTGGCCATCAATTGTACTCGATGCCAATGGCGGCTGGGGAGTGACATATCCTATGCCGGTAAAGACAAACAAGACTGTCCCAGGTGTCGAACGTCTTGATAACTTCTCCGCACCAACCTTGCATCCAGAGTGGGAGTGGAATCACAGCCCCGACTCAGAATACTTCGAACTCGGGTCAGACGGCTTGACTCTGAAGACTGCCTCTGTCGTCGGGGACATCTTCAATGCACGAAACACTCTTACTCATCGCATTACAGGCCCACGATCTGTAGCAACCTGGCACCTCAATATCAGCGGTCTCACCCAAGGTGATCGAGCTGGTGCAGCCATATTCCGCGACGAATCCGCATATATAGGCGTGCACAAAGATACAAATGGCACCAAGATCGTTTTTGTGAACGAGATCAATATGAACCAGCAGTGGCAGACAGTCAGAACAGGCAGGGTCGCAGCCACAGGTCCATCCATAGACGCGCACGAGATCTGGCTTCGTGTTGAAGCTGATGTGACCCCAGCTTTCGGTCTGTATCCTGTGAGGGAAGCACACTTCTACTATAGTCTTGACGGTGAGAACTGGAAGCAGCTCGGCACATTTGTACTCCACAACAGGTGGCAGTGGTTTATGGGCTTCCGTTTCGCGGTGTTCAATTTTGCGACTGCAAAACTTGGTGGCCAAATAATTGTCAAAAGCTTCAAAAACGCATTAGATTAATGGCTATCGATATATCTCGGGTTCAGGCCCCGTTATCTCATTTCTATCTGTGGAAGGGGAGGTACTAATCGCCGTCGGGAAGGGAAAATGGCCGCCGGCCGCTAGATAAACGAGCCAATCAAATCTTCTTATAGCAGGCTCCATATCGCCAGATCGGAAGTCGTGGGGTCGATTTGAGATCTGGAATCATGGTTTGACAATTTCACAGCAGTGACATTGACAATGTAGCTGAAACGGGTTGGCAGGCACGCGATATGAATTCGCCTCAATCTCTATGAGCTGAGGTTGGTTTTCCTGACAAGATAAGAAAATGTATGACCTTTGAATTTAGTCACATTTCAGCGTGTCGCGGTAGATAACGTTCACAAATCTCACTGGCTAGGCTGTGACGGAAGCCACGAATTAGAGTTAAGTGGCGATAGAGCTAAGCTGGATCTCTTCTGGCTTATCAATAGGTCTTATGATTTATCGATTGGGGGAGATAAGCTTTACAGCGTGTTTCTTTTCGGATATCAACCCCCAGACTCCCCCCATTTAGTTCCCGTTAAAGCGCTTGGCATTTGTTTCCAACAGCTCGGTTTCTAGTGTCCTTCTATTGATTGACTTGGTACTGCGCGTTCCCTGTCCCAATCCAAGATGCAGTCAGACGGATCCGACACTAAAAATGGCTTCGGGGTCACTTCCGACTCCGAACCGGGGCAAGTCGGCGCGGTGAGGCGACGACGATTCGGGTTCAACTTCAGCCTCGAAGTTGACCAGGAACCGAGCTCTTTTGCAAAGTCGAAGAACTTTTCCAATGCAGATTTTGACCCGATCCCACCTTCAAAGCGAACCTGGAATTGGGGTGCCTATGTGGCTTATTGGATGGCAGATGCATGGGCTGTGTCGAACTGGGAAGTCGGTAAGCTTGCTACGTTATTCATAGCCACATGAAGAGTACGAATTGCTAATGTTTCGTGGCGTAGCCTCATCAATGATTGCTGTCGGATTGAGTTGGCGAATGGCAATTGGAGCCTGTGTTCTTGGCAACTTTCTCATGGGTGTTGTCATTACAGCCAATGGAAGAATCGGAGCTATTGTCAGTTTCCCCCTTCGTGATTGTGGCTCCTCGTCGACTGACTTGCCCACAGCTGCACACCCCATTCCCGGTTCTCTCTCGCATGCCCTTCGGCTACTACTTCAGCTACTTTGTTGTGCTGTCTCGCTGTGTCCTTGCCATTGTCTGGCTCGGGTAAGTGCACTTCATCGTCTTGATGCTGCAAGTTTCGTGACTGAGAGATGTCTTGTAGTGTGCAAACCACGACTGGAGGTCAATGCATGACTGTTCTACTGACCGCCATCTGGCCGAGCTTTGCCAATATCCCGAATCACATTCCGGAATCTGAGGGTATTACAACTGCAGGGATGTGTGGATTCGTGCTCTACTTCCTCCTTCAGCTTCCCTTCTTGTGTATCCCATACACCAAGGTACTACTCGATACATCATTTGTCAGCTAGACACTGGGCTGATAATTATAGGTTCAATACTTCTTCGCCTTCAAGAGTGTTATCGCTCCGATCGTCTTCCTGGCTGTATTTGGTGACACATTGCACAAGGCCGGTGGAACGATCAGCCACAGCACTGTGATTTCCAAGGGCACTACCATTCACGGTGCCACTTTGGCATGGGCCTTCTTCAATAGTGAGCGAAGCAGTTCCGGTACTCTTTTTCATCCCCTAATTAATGGCTGAACAATTTAGATCTCAACGGAGTCTTGGGTAACTACTCCACGCTCGGTCTCAATATCGCCGACTTTTCGAGATATGCCAACAAGCCCAGCGCTCAGAATGTGCAAGCTATCGTCATCCCCTTCATCTTCAGTACGATTCTCCTTTTCATACACCCTTTGCAAATTGCTAATCATTTCCATTAGCCATTGTCGGCCTCCTTGGCATTTTCACCGCAGCTGCTTCCCAGTCTGCGTACGGCGAGGTTCTCTGGAACCCTATTGATATCATCAACTTGTGGATGAAATCTGGTTCCTCAGGTGGTCGTGCTGCAGCTGCCTTCGCCGCCATCGGCCTGATTATCGTGACACTCGGCATCAACATCTCCGCCAACTCAATTAGTGCTGCCAACGATTTGATGGCTTTTGCTCCCCGGTATATCAACATCCGACGTGGTCAAATTCTCGCCGCCATAATTGGTAGCTGGGCCTTTGTTCCAGTAAGCAACTACAACTGTTTCTTTGTTGCGTGTTTAGTAAATGACTGACCTTATGCTACAGTGGAAAATTTTGGCATCTGCCCAAAAGTTTATCGCCTTCCTCAATGGTTATACTATCTTCCTGGGTCCTATGACCTCCATCCTCATGACAGAGTACGTCCACCCTATCGTTTCCCTAATCTAACGCTGTAAGAGTACGCTGACTCAAATACGTCTCCAGCTACTACATTCTACGCCGCGGCAAAGTCTCGGTCCCGGACATGTACGACTTCCACGGCATCTACCGCTACTCACAGAAATGGGGAACAAACTGGCGTGCTGTGGTAGCCTTCTTCATTGGCTGCATCCCGCCTCTTCCTGGCTTCATCGATAACATTGTCCAAGCGGGCGGTAGCCATACCAGTGTCTCGCTAGGAGGTCAACATCTGTAAGTCCTACATTCCACCCTGCTCTTCTCTTTCATCAAAATCCATACTGACTCAAATCTTCCATAGCTTCTATATCGGCTATGTCTACTCTTTCCTGTCCGGTGGCGTCTTCTACTATCTCCTTAACCACTTTTTCCCGGCTCCTGAAAGCATGGTGGAGTACGCTATAACTGGAGAGGACATTATTGCTGCTCAAGATGCCAAGAACTTGGAGACCAAGCAAGCAGGATTTGCAAGTAAGGAGTCTGCTTAGATGTAAAATCGGAGCATAGTAGTTATTATAAAGTCGCCCATGAGTCTTACAAAGGCTTAAATAACAAAGGGATCCATTAGGGTTTATGTTGAGATTGACAAAGCTGAAGCTGCGTTCATCCTCTATCTCCTCATTGTCCGATAAAGCTGTTCTAAATAAATGTTGTTCTTGTCGCGCAGTTGTTCAGCAAGCACAGGGTTCTAGCCCAGGGGTTAATAATAGAGGAGTAAATACCTATAACGGCACTTACCCCTGTGGGTTGATGATGAACGCTGTTCCATAGTCTGTCTCTTATCTTACTTATGATGATATAATAATTAAGGGTATAAGGCTTTAGAACTTATGAACAATTTACCTCATATGTCTCGGTGCAATGCTGCTATGTGTTATACTCCATCTATCTAGTCTGGCTGAAGAACGCCCAGAGCCTTGAGGAATGCGTCAGCCATCAACACTCGTGATTGATACAAGAAAAGGCCGCCTATGCGCCCCGGCGGGATCTGGAAGTCGTAGTATTCTTTTACGCGAGTCCCTCCCAAGCCATCTAAAAGTTCATCGACCTTCTTCATCCAGGGCTTGTTAATAAAGTAGAGATTATCTGAGTCCTCCTCTTCGACGCCGTGGCGGCTTGAGTTTTCCTCTGAATCTCCCACCGTTGTTGGGTTAGCTAATCTGGAATCAGCATCTCCTGCCTCTTGGGCAACACTCCGGGGCTGTTCAGCTTGCAGATTGGTCCCAAGGTCTGATGATCCTTTTGGGTATTGAATTCGAGGCACCTCAGCCTCGTGAAATGTTCTGGGACGAAAAACATACTCCCCGACGCTATATCTCGTCGAGGACGACAGTGTCCCCATTCGGCGCTCCACGAGAGCCGTGAGATTCTGGTATTGCTCATTCTGTCGATCCTGGGCTGTCCATAGTTCCTCTCTCCGACTTACAATATTCTTCAGTTCCTCAATACGCGTCTTGGACTCCGATATACGACCAAGATACTTGAGACACTGCACCCTCAAAGTGGTCATCCATCGTTTCTGTTCAAGAGTGCTGACCTCGTCAATGTTGGTGCCTCTGAACCTGCAAATATCATGGGAGCATTGGTCAATCTTATCGAGGACGAAAAGAACGGTTTCCCAATCCCCAGAGTTAAAGTACACCTATAGTCTGCTTAGCTCTTATCATGTGGAATGCTTCCCGTGTGCCAATGTGTTTTACCTCTGCCAATTTATCGTAGATATCAAGTTGACTCTGAGTGTCGCAGCGCTGAATTGCATCCCGTCAACTTTGATCCAGAGGTGGGAAATCTTGGTCATTATTGGAGGAGACACTGTTTAAAGCATCAAACGCGTCGACTAGGGTGTCCAAAGACTTCAGAGGTGAGAAGACCTCGGACGAATTAATGGAATACCAACGGATTTAGCGTAAGTGGCACAAAACTCTGACAGAATTAGAATACCCTAGCACGGTTTTGATGGTTCCGCCACGTCTCGGTTAAGTCTAACATAAAACCAAGTCTTCTGTATATGCGTTGTGCCCCAGATATCGGCAAAGGTACGGAAGGTCGAAGAAAGGTGGAGATCCGAGGAGACGTTGTCCCATAGATTCATTATTTTTAGCATCTGGCCCTCTTCACATGTTCACAGAAAGCTTTCTGCTTGTTCAGAAAGTGGGCCAAGGCCTACTTGATACATTTGTCCAAAAGAGCCATCAGCATGTCATTTTCAAGACCGTCAGCCAGCCACCCCCGCGTGGTCAGAGTAAGCGACACGTTGGCCTTGGCTTTGCACTTCATACCCCTGTCCTGCTGTACTCTAGGAATATTTCACTTGGAGGGAACGTCATAGCTCTACGGGTTGATTACCAACCCCGCTTCTACCAACAAAAGTCAACTTGCTTAGGAAGGGATAGGCGACATCAGCTATTTTGATTCCGAGTATGTTGAGTTTGGTTTTCATGACTTCATAATAGAGTGGAAGGACAGGGTTTTGACCTGATACAGTTTCCGCGATGATGCCGGCCAGGAGGCACATATAAGCGATACCCCGTCTCTACTTCACCAATAGCGTGATAGCACTCAATACTAGGTATCTGCAGTGTGATAAGTGGCATGAAATCCATGAATGGTGTCAGGCAATGGCCTTTTGACGACCCACTCACCCTTGGACAAGGATTTAGGTTGATGTGTACTAAGGACTTAGAGACCTTTTGGGTGGGTAAGCCGAGCCCTCTCACTGCGTGATGCATCAAGTGGTAATGCAGTCTGCACTCTGCAGGTATGAAGCATTGCAGCCAAGCAAGGATCATCTAAAATTATTTTATTAGTTATATCCTAGATTTCGTACTGCCTGATTTCAGTCTCAGCCAATCAGTTTCAGCCTTATGCAGAAAGTAGTCTTAGCTGCATAAGTCGCAGGCTCGCAATTGTTGCCTGTTACAGGCTCTGTGAGGTATTAAAATGATAGGGTATATTATGGCTGTTTAGAGCAGGGTCAAGATCGGTGATTGTCTTTAGGTGGTGCGATGTCTGCCAGTCAGAAGCAGTATTACCACTTTATTACATTAAGCTTGATGGCAACAGCAAGGCAGCAGGCAATCAGATCATGGTTTTCTACTTATATGCTGACTACAAGAGTATATCAATAGACACTGATTACTTTACTCTGATTAACTTAAAACATTTCGTGCTTGAAATTTCTTTTTATTACCAAGCTTCTAACTTAGGAATCGCATCTTCGTCACTATGAGTAACCTATCGCTAGATATAGTAATCGGTATAGACTTCGGAATAATAGGTCTGTAGAAGATGCTTATTTATCAGAGAGTATTATACTCATGGTTTATAGGGACAGCTGTAGCATACGCCGACCCTAGTGAGAATAAAGTGCACCATGTTACAAACTGGCCTGAAGGTGAGTATCTGGCCTAGGAATGTGCCTTGCTGATTTGCGCTGTAGGTTTCAAGAATTACAACAAAGTCCCATCGATGGTGGCCTTTGAGCGTCGCAACCTGGAGGCATGGGGTTTTGGCGTCATGAATCTAGAACCCCAGTCTATCACCAACCTCAATTCCTACAAGCTTTTCAAGCCACTATTCAACAGCCCGAATAGTCCTGATGCTACTGAGGCAAAACTATGTGTGTGCACATTTCTTGAGGCGTTACACAAACACCTACAGCAAGAATTGAAAGGCATGTTGCCTGAGCAAACCTGGGATGAGTCCAAGGTCAAATTCCTCTTTAGCTACCCAACAACCTGGGATCAAGAGACAAAAGAACGATTTTCCACCACCATTGAAGAGGCTGGCTACAAGAAGTGGGGCGACCAAGCTAGCTTGTTGTCTCTCGACGAGGTAGAAGCATCCACACTGCATTATTTCAACGGCGCCTCGGAGCATACGCTGCCCAAACCTGATGACTACATTCTAGTAGCTGATATCGGTGGCGGAACGTCAGATGTGTCGATCAACAAAGTAGTTGACCTCACCGGCCGCGAAGCGAAGCTATTGCCGATGGTTTCTGATGAGGGCAGGTATATTGGATCCACCCAGATAGACGACCAGTTCAAAGATAAGCTGCGACCGATACTCTTGGGTAGCTACCGAGAGCGTCTGCGGGATGGAATCGGTGACCAGCAGCTAGACGCTGTTGCGGAGTCGTATGTGGATGCTGCAGTGCTTCACCTTGAATACAACTACGGACAAGTTGAAGGCAGACTTCAGAGGCCTACATTTCCACTCATGTTCCCTGATCCTTTTCCTATAGAAGGAAAAGCCACAACTCCTATTCAGGAGGCTATACACAGGGAAGATTTCTTCGAAAATGCCTTCAACGAACAATGTTCCAAGATATGGAACCAGTGCAAGCTACAGATGGAGGAGTTGGAAAAGATGGGTAACGTGAGCCCTGGGCAGGTAGTCAAGCACGTCGTTCTAGCAGGTGGCTTGGGCAGCTCCAGATACATCATGGCAAAGCTGTCACTGGAGTTTGCTAAATACGCTGAAACCCGCAAAGCTAGTCCACCCAACGTGGTTCAAATCCGCGACGCCGAGATAGCAGTTTGCCAAGGTTTGGTTCACGGCGAGTTGCGGAACCTACACGGAGATTCAATTTGGGTATATCCAGCTGTTGCATCATACGGTATTCAGAAGGGGGGAAACAAAAACGATATCAAGTGGTTTTTAAAGCATGGAGATGAGCTCAAAGTCCCATATGACATCACTATTGAGCGTCATGTGGACATTGCACAGGCCAAAACCTTGACCTGCAACTTGTCAAGGTTATGAAGCTGCCGCCAGCAGGCTTAATAATCAAAGGGGCAGATAAAGAAGCATGGAATCAGCGTGCGGTTCCTGTCGGAGATATAGGCAAGTGGGTAAAGGTAATATTAAGAGGCGATATATATACTTCTGACCATAGGTAAGCTAACATATTCTAGGACCTCCTTCCAAGCGACCTGAAGGGCAGACATCGATTCTCAAAAAAAGCGACATTGGTGATTCAAGCTAAGCTATCGCGCGGACTAATCACAATGAGTCTTGAATATGATAAACAGCAGCTGGGCAAAAAGCTCTTTATTCTGGAGAGCTGGCATAAAGATCCTAGGATCTGTGAGAAAGGAAAGACAGCTCTAAAGTCTAAGGCATGGAAGTTTAATATGTCAACCTCGGATAAGATCGCTGCTGGCAGTCTCGGTGTTGCCATTTTTGGCGGGATTATGATGGCAGTGAATCAGTTCAGGAAGAAGCCTGAGCCTGTTCAAGTAGCAGCTAATGATCAGAAACCTGACAGTAAGGACGGGCAAGACGGCAATATAAACGTGGAGAGCCAGAATGATATAGGTAACTCTTCTACTGCTTATAATGGAGACGGGGTAAGCGGTCCTGGACTAAGCTAGCTAAATATATAGTTCAACGAACTTTGACTAATGGGCAGCTCTTTACGCTGTGAGCCTTAGCAGCAATCAAGACATGGCCGCTATTTTGCTCGACTGGAAGGCTAACACTGAGATCGCGGATGAATGTGACTGGACTCCGCTTTACGTCTCCAGTCTCTACGTAACCAACGCCATCGTAGATCTTCCGCTCGAGCGAAAAGAAAATCCGAACCTCTCTCCATACTTCAGTGGACTTTGGATGAAGAGATGTGATCCTGATCCTCGTCAAAAACGGCACCCAACTAGATGTTAGAGACCATAGGAGTCAAGCGCCACTTCACGAAGCATCAATGCAGAGGCCTTTTCTTCCTCCCTTATCCTTGCTGCTGGATCTCAGAGCGTATCCCAAGTTAGCAGATGAGAAAGGATACATAGCCCTCCATTCTGCCGTCCAAGCAGGGCATGATCTAGCATTGGCCTTTACTCCCTTGCTCCAACGAGGCGCTGATTCGAATATTGCTGCCGCTGACGGCTGGACGCCACTTTTGTGGGCGGTCAATCAGATGACCGAACTTGGTAATTCCAGCGAGGCCGTCCTCAAAACCCTACTCGATGCAAGTCTTACCGATGTGAACCGCGTATTAACCATCTCTTCTGGTGACACTTCGCGCCCGATTCTAGCCATTCAGGTCAGAAGCCAGCGAGCAGTGTAACTCCTCACAAACCCTGATGCAGACATCACGATCCCGGTAGAGCGTGACGGGCAGCATATCACCCCTATTCTCCAAGCCGCCGCGTGCCATAGCCCAGAAGAGGTCAAGATCCTCCGGCACCTATTCACGGACGCAAGTTCCAAGAAAAAGATGGCGTGCGACATCAGCCTGGCTTACATTGCTGCCCTTCATGGGCACTCTGACTCTCCGCGACTCGTGCTGGAATGCGGTGCCGACGCCAACGCAGCTGATGTGGAGGGAAGAACGCCGCTACACTTGACCGCACGGCATAGCCACCCGGAATGCATCTCACTTCTTCTAGTACACGGAGCAGATGTCAACGCCAAAGCGAACGACAGAGGCACTGCTCTATATGAAGCCGTGAGCATCGCAGATGAGGACTGTGTCCGGCTGCTACTAGATGCTGGGGCTGATATGTTGGTTAGATGTGACAGAAGGAAAAATGCAGTCACCTGTAGACATTATGCGAGAGAAGCTCAGGTCGGAGGAAAATGAGGATGTGCAGAAAAGTTATTTGTGGATCCTGACTATTATGATAGAAAGACAGGCCGAAAGAGATCCGCGAGTGGGAGAGGTTTCACTGCATAGACAAGAGGGCTGGAGTATTGAGGCACTGCGGCAATCCTGCGAGCCAGATGAGGAAGAGAGACCGCGTGGGCCAACAGTAGCAGAACTAAGGGAAAGATACCAGCTGAAGTTTAGCACAGAAGCAGGACAGCATTAGCTACAGGCTAGTGTTTGCGACATGGCGGAGCTCTTATAATCAACTACTCCTCAAACAAGTCAACTCCTCCCTCACTAATGAATCTCAAGTTTACTCCTTAGGATACACCTCCGAATAAATCCTGTCCAAGTCTTCTTTAAACTTTCTCTCAACCACTTTCCTTTGTATACTGCCCTTTGCAGTTCTTGGTAGTGCACCATTAGGCACGACAATAATAAGTCGCGAGTCGAGAATACGCTCGTGCTTATATCTGCGTTCATGGAATGCAGTGATGCGACGCAGAATCTCTGCCTGCAATTCATCATGGCCCTCGACTTGTTTGGCCTCGACGAAAAGGGCTGGTGAAGGTCTGGCAGCTCCAACGACCACCGCGGCGCTGATGAGATCCTTGCCACACGTCTCAAGTGCGTTGTTCTCAATGGATCGCGTATCACAGCGCAGCGAGATCTCCATCTTGATCCAATCGTCATTGCGACCCTTGGAGATGTAACGGTCTGGTCCGACTTCCAGAAAGACATCGCCTGTAATGAAGTCACCTGTTGCTGGGTCGCAGAGTGAATGGTGCGGACATTCAGGGGCATGCTTGGGGACCACTAGTTCCACGAGCTTCCCAGTTGGTGCACCGTTAGCAGCATTGCTGGGTGCACCGCTGACAGTGTCATCTGGCGCAACGGATATGGGTCGCATCTCAAATGTTGATCCAGGCCACTTCCGCAATAAATTCCCATGCCGGCCCCCAACACCCATGAACATACAGCCGACCTCTGTGCTGGCGAAGAGGTCGACTAGGTTGATGCCCTGCTCCCGAGCCCAAGTTGCTTCAGCTTCCTCCAGTGGAAGTCCACCATGAGTGCAGGCATCAAAGCTCTGTAGTATGGCCAGAAGCTCGGGGTCCTTGCGAGCTTCTTTGATGACGCCGGCCAGGAATGAGGAAAACATGTTAAGCACTGTCACTTTACACTCCTTAGCAATTCTCTTTAGCTCAGAAAGTGAATAGGGGAGTGACGAGGGCAGGGCCATGCAGGAGCCTTTGTTGACGTATGAAACGAATGCGAGTGTGTTCGCGACGTGACAGAAGCTTCCACTACATAGTTATGTTAGTCGCTGCTGACTTCGATAGTTTGCTCACTTACTTAGCCACAACAGTCTCCTGGTATTCATCTCCTGGACCCCGGAATGTAAAGTGCTGGGCTTTGCGAATGTTACAATCCAGCCAACGCGCCGTTGCAGGAACCAGCTTCGGTTTCCCAGACGTAGATCCAGAAGAGTGCAGAATAAAAACAATCTCCTCACCCGACGTGGGGCTGATGATTTCAGTCAGTGGGAACTCCTCGACCGCCAGACCGAGGAAATCAACAGCAGGGAATGTAAAAACATCTTCACCCACAGACACGGCAATCGCCGCATCATGGATAAGACCTTTTGCTTTACTCTCGCTGAGGAGCTCTCTGACCACGGTGTTGCTTGTTAAGTGGGCTGAGATAAGCTGCGGAACACGTCCAGATCTAGATATTCCCCAGATATGCAGGAGATCCAGGTAAGTAATTCCCCTTAGCCTTACAACAAGTTAGTGACAGTGTTTACGGTTCATAACTTTTTAACTCACCATAATCCGATAACTGATCCAGTGTCAATTCCCTTTTCCGAAAGCTCACGGGACCAATATTTGGCAGATTGCTCAACGTCATGCAAAAGCTGCGAGTAGGTGATATCCTTCCATCCTTGAAGCTCACCATCTGAGGAAAGGTAGGGTATCTTGAGGACCGGGAGCCATGGAGTGGCCTGAGCTGTTTTCTGCAGTGCTGTGAGATGGGTCTTATAGTCTGCCATTCTTAAAGTTCCAAAACCAGATGGAGATCCAGTGAACAAGATATAGTATAGTTATATTTAGTATAAACGTTGCATGTAGTTTGGTTAATAGTCGAAAAGCATGAGGAAAGGAGGCTCTCTGGTATTGTGTTTAGGCATTATTATACTGTTTCGCTGCCCGGGACTCACGGACACGGCTGTCATAACTGAGCCTCCTATATACGAGTAAATGAGGACTCCGTAACCTCCGTAGCCGCGTATAAGTAGGTCATGGACGGTTTCTTGAAAAGCGTAACACATGTGGGCCGCTTGTGTTGCTTCTTGGATCGGAAATGGTTAAGATCTGCATTCAAAAACCCTCCGGCTATGATGAAGTTGTATTAATATGCAACTGCCGAATGGAGCTAACTTTCACGGCTTGGCTGGCCGTAGCGCGAGCACTGTGCGTTCATTCATCTCTGTGGGATCCGTAAGCCGTTGAACTTGGGTGACTTGGGACAGAATGTGGTCTTGACCTATGATGAATAGTTAGTGTGGGATGAATTAAGGGCAGATAGCGATTCGTTAAGCCTGTAGTTTATGATCCCACTGAAGAACTTTCAATTTATGTTAGATAAATCTACCAAAGTAGTTGGTCAGCTTCCAGGCTGTTCATGTATCAGGATATTGCGGATGGCATAAAACCACTTGTCTGGCTGCCGAGGTGACTATCGCTTGGCATGTGAAAGCCCTTAGCACGAATATAGAAGGTAATGCATAAATGAAACAAAACCTTAATCAGTATCGGCACCTAGCTTCTTTACCTGCTGTAATTTTACTTATATGCTATTATTAACGAGTTATATATATTAACTTGTATCTGTACACTGAGTATGGTGGGGCTATGGTTTAGCTTACTCTGCTTCCCGGGCATGCTACCCTTGTGGACTAGATAAACCTTTGAGTGCGGCAGTTAACCTTACTTTAATTGGGTTTTAACCATACTCGCATGTTTAGCAATTCCGAGCCGGTAACCCTGCGGTAACATAGCCTCATCCCACCACTTTAAACTCTATAAGCTTACAAACCTACATATCACGGGTTTTCGGAAATGCCGGCAGAGGAGTAAATGACACAATATTAATATATCTGCATCTCCGGCATTTCCGCTAAGTTGGATTATCAATGAGTATGCAATCTATTCTAGATTACCGTCACAATGCTTTAGCCTGCATTGCGAAGCATGATAGCTGGAAACTACCAACTTGTATCGGTCTCAATAGCGACATCATCAGTAATTTCAGTGTGCAGTTAGTACAAGATCGCTTTACACCACGTCTGAATCTCTATGAGTAGTAATGCAGCTATTCCATATGGCGTCGGTGCAAGCCGTAAGTAATAAATTGTTATAGATTATCACAGTTACTTACAAAATGGTATATACGTTATGTCTTATTGTGTTGACATCGAGGCATAGGAAACACTACAGGATGAGTTGCTGATCTGTCAGGGGGGTAATGACAAGCCAAGCTACTATAACATCAATTCTTTATTCCGGTGACATTGTATATCACAAACTATAGCCTGTATCTAAATGATTTATTTTCCCGGTCCGTCAGATCCTCCAAGCCGTAGCTGTGGTTAGGAGAGCCATAAGCTGTATCGCGACGCTTGTTCTCCCGATCAAGCAACCATCGGAGTGCAAGGGCAGCAAAGACACAGACCGTAAAGCAGATCATGATGCCCGTAAATGATTCGTCATAACGAGGGGCAAATTTCCTATAATAATCAGCATAATGCGGGCGGTTACACGTATCCGTAACAGTGGTTTACTTACGCATCAAACATAAGGGGACCGATAATGTTTCCAAGACAGTATCCAATAAAGGTCGAAGCAGCATAGACAGCTTTCTTAGTATGTCCAGCAACATTAGAAGTCCCCAGGCCAATGCATTGGACCCAGGCAGAGGAAAAGAAGTTGACAAGATAGAAGCCGATGATACGTCCTGCTTTGTTAGAGTCTGGAAGTTGCCATATCAAGGAACAACCGAGAATGACAGGAAGACATGCTCCGGCAACTATGAACAACCTTGAGTTGGGGACCTTCCTGCCAATGTAGCCTGAACCGAGAATGCAGATGAAAGCGAGGGCTCCAATAGGGAGGTTGAGCAACAGCGAGGTAAAAACGTCAAATCCCATATCCTTGAAGACAATAGTTCCAAAAGTCGTGACAGCACCAGAACCTGTGCAAGACACGATAGATAGAACCATAATGCCCCAAAGCCGATAGTCAAATAAGGCTTCCCTGAACTGGTAGGACTTGAAGTGCTTATCTTCAGTCCCGGCATTGTTTTCTCGCACTCGCTCAAGGAGAAGATGGCGCTCGGCTTCTGTAAACCCTTTGGCATGCTGGGGACTATCGGGGAACAGCCACCAGAGGGCAAGACCCCAGGCCAGAGTAGCGAGCCCGGCAATAAGGTACATCCACTGCCAGGAGTTGAGAGCGCCTCCCTCGATATGGCCAAGTCCGTAATTGATCAAGGGTGAGATAAGCAGGGATCCTCCGCTGCAGGAATACCACCAACTAGATCGTGAGACCTGCTCCGAGTGAGTGTACCACAGGCCTACAACGAGCATGAAGATAGGTGATACCCCTGCCTCGATAAGCCCGAGCATAAAGCGATTGATGAGAAGTCCTGTATAGGAAGTACACGCTGGTGTGCAAAGTATGACAAAAGACCATGCAATGCAGATACCCGTGCAGACGATTCGAATCGGGTATCGTTGGGCGAGAAATGAGGCGGGATAAGTACCGGCGATGTATCCGAAGTAGAAGATAAGAGAGACCCAGGAGTACCTGATGCCAGTGGTGAGTTTCAGGTCCTCTCGTAAGCCGAAGATGGCGGCCTGACTGAGGATGGCCTTGTCGTAGTATTGCAGCGCGTAGGTGAAGCAAAGCTTTTGCAGTCAATTTTAGATCATACAATCAGGTCAGATGACTTACGACAGGCATCAGTTTACGATCGATCTTTCGAAGCAACTTTCTGTTGGTCTCTTCATCAAGCTCGACGCTGGCTCCAATTGCTGAACTTGGAACGGTTTCGAGATTGATGGCAGAAATTTTGCTGTGGATGCTGGCCTTGGAGCTAGCTTCGTCGTTTTGACGTGGCATGGTTGTGATCGAAGGTGGCATGGGAAATGGACAATATCAGAAGTTGAAACACGGTATGGAAGCAACAAGGACGATGACAGAAGGACCTCGCCACAATCGTTGTCTGGGGTAAGGTGAGCAGAGTGGACCGATGTTATGGGTTTATATAATCAATGGCAGATGCCTCGACTGCACCAACCCCAGATCCGATCCCTTCAACTGAACATGGGCACGCAGTGCACTACCCCACACTGCCATAAGCTCACCACAAAAGCAGGTCAAATCACACCAATCACACGGTAGAATGCCTCAGCGAGTATCCGGAGACTCCACAAATATCCGAGCCGGTCGGATATCGAACTCGCTATTCTGTTTCTGGAATATCCGAACCCGCGATTTGCCTCGGCCACAGTTTCTCCAATTCACTCATCCCGGATTTTGAGCAATACAGTGAAGTCGCATCACTTGGACCTTGCCCTCAGAAGCACGTAACGTACATACCTCCCTATTTATTCTATTAAGATCTTTCTATACCTATTCAACTTTTGAAGACTAGCAACACACCTTTTACGTCGCATTCACATATTGAACACACTCCAAGATGGTGCTCACATCGCCCGTTTTGTCGAGTCTATCCCGGCCATCCTTGTTAGCTCTGTCAAGGCGAAGTACCCTTAGCCGTCAACGTTCTCCATTCGCAAGACATCATTCTTCCAATGCGCGATCCAGTCGGCAGAGACATTATCCTCTAGGGTACTTTCTACTGGGACTTGGAGCCGCAGTGAGCGGCATGGCTCTCGCACCGTCCGTAGGTATTGATCTATTCCGGGTGTCAGCAGAGGGCAACCCTCCTCGATGGAGAGAAAGCAATAATTCACTCATTCCGGTAAAAATAGCATATGCGGATAGAGCAACTATGCTTAAGGTAAGCTGTTTTGGAGAACTCGAATGCTAGTAACCATAAGTTGCTGATCGTTTAGGCTGTTGATGAAATACGCCAACTACTCGGTGAAGGCATCGTGAGCGTAGACTCAGATGATCTCGATGAGCATGGCTACTCAGAGTGGTCCACATCAAATACTGACGTACGGCCAGTGGCAATTGTGCGACCACAGACGACAGAAGAAGTCTCGAGCATTGCACGTATTTGCACCAAGTATAAAGTCCCGATGATTCCATACGGAGCTGGATCCAGCGTCGAAGGAAATTTCAGTTCACCGTATTCTGGAGTATGTCTTGACCTATCTGGCATGGATAAAATCGTGGCATTTCACCCTGAAGATATGGATATCGTGGTCCAGGCTGGGGTTAATTGGACGAATATGAACGAAGAGATCAAGGATACTGGGCTCTTCTTGCCGCTTGATCCCAGCCCTACTGCATTGGTTGGTGGCATGATAGCCACGAACTGCAGTGGTACCAACGCCATGAGATATGGAACCATGAAGGATTATGTTATTAACCTTACAGTAGTGCTCTCAGATGGATCTGTTATCAAAACCCGTCATCGACCTCGGAAAACATCAGCTGGATACAATCTCACAGGTCTTTTCACCGGATCTGAAGGGACATTGGGCATAATCACTGAAGCGACGCTGAAGCTGGCCATAATTCCGGAGAACTTCTCTGTTGCAACAGCCACCTTCTCTACCGTCAAGGAGGCGGCGGATGCGGCCTTCAAGATGATGCGACGGGGAATACCTCTCGCTGCATTGGAAATGATGGACGATGTTCAGATGAAGGTCATCAACCAGAGCGGTGGAGCAGGTGGAAGAACATGGGATGAACATCCTACACTTTTTCTCAAGTAAGTCTAACGCGGCTGCTATTAGTCCCTGAACATGTTGAAATACTCATCAAAGTGCAGGTTTTCAGGCTCTAAGAATGCAGTTCAAGACAGCATTAAATTGGCCAAAAAGATCGCCAAGTCCAACAGCTGTCTTTCCTTCGAGTTTGCCAAGACGGAGGATGAGATGCAATCCCTTTGGTCTGCCAGAAAACAAGCTTTGTGGGCAAACCTCGCTGTTCGACCTGAGGGCACCCAGATCTGGTCTACAGATGTTGCTGTACCTCTGTCTCGAATGGCCGAACTAATTGGTGAGTAGCGTGAACTCCTCCAACATTGGCATGAGCTGACAAGATAACTACAGAAATATCAAAGCAAAAAGCCAGCCAACTTGGACTTTTCAACAGTGTTCTGGGGCATGTTGGCGATGGTAACTTTCATCAGGTTGTCATGTACAACCCGGATAATAAGACGGAACGTCAAGCTGTGTCGGATTGCGTGGATGGGATGATGGTGAGAGCACTGGAGATGGAAGGTACAGTATCGGGCGAGCATGGAATCGGACTCGGAAAGAAGGTAACCAAGTTCTCGCCTCGAACTGTGTCGCTCCAGCTAACAGACTTCAGCATTGCTTACAGAAAGAGCTCGGCCCAGCCACGATAGGTATCATGAAAGCTATCAAAGACACCTTGGACCCCCAGTAAGTACACAATAAATGCCGCCACGTCACGAATCGTGAGTATTTGCTAAGTCTGTCGTTTAGTTGGCTATTGAATCCGGGCAAGGTGTTCGACCCATGAGAAGAGACCATTGATAATTCTCGATGTCTTCATCTACTCTATTCTCCAATTATTTAGGTGCTAGAAAAAAGGGAATATGTATGTTAGTTGGCAGAGACGATATAAGTATATAGAGACTGTATATATGCATCTATAAAGAAAGGTGTTTTGATGGTTTACTGTACCAATTCACCTAAGTCTTGTTTCGCTCGTACCAGGCAGAAGGGCATCGTGTGAATGGAGTCTTGTTAGCTGCCTGAGATTAGCTAGCGTTACCACCCTTCCCAATTTGATCTGACCCAAATCATGCTTATGACAGTGAGAAAAGAAGGCAAGTATCAACCAGAGTATTCCGTCGTGATTTGGGTGCCTAATCAGGCTAGTCCAGAGCAACCCGCAGGAAATAACACTTTTGCAGTGCGGGGTTGGAGTTGATCAAACCGACTTGGGGCAAGCCTCCTCCGGATATTCAGAAAAGCCGGAACCAAGAATTGTATCCGAACATTGAGGATGCTTCCCTATCTACCACTAGCCGAACTCCGAAACATTTATCCAAGTCTTCCAAGCGACGGTTAGTTAGGCACTTATCACGGTACGGAAAGCTGCAGTAACAATACTCGGATAAGCCAAAGATGGCGGATCACACCGGCAACAGCGGCTGGCAGGGCCTGCAGCTTGGCTTCGTCCCCATCAACCAAGCAGAATCACCTCCTGAATCTAAGCGACGCCGCGCTTACTTATCTTGCGAACGGTGTCGTAAGCGCAAGACTCGCTGCGAGCCAGCATCAGATCATAAGCAGCCGTGTAAGCGATGCTCAGCCGACAGTCAACTTTGTGAATTCAGAGCGTCGCGACGCACCAAACGAAGGTTGTCGCTTCCAGCTGAAAACACCGAGCCAGTTTCGCATCACAATGATACGGGCATCGATATCGGCATCCCTTCTTTGACACCACTTGCGTCTCGAGATGTTCCATTTCGTCGTCCCATTGAGCGAGAATACGTAGATGACATACCCGTCACCGACAGTCCCCAAGATCCAAGGTCGCCAACCGCACTCGACGCAAGAACACGAATTATTTCAACACACATAAGTAATGCATCGGATGCCCTCGACCTTCTCACCTTCGCTGCGAGCGGTACCCATGCTTACAACAACGCTTCTGCCACGCCCACCCGCGAAAGCCAAGGTCCGTCTACTACGTCTCCAGCTGGTATCTCAGATATAGCCCTCAGTCGGGACAGAGCATGGAAAAGCTTCTCCCTTGTCAGAAAAGGGATTGTATCGCAACAAGAAGTAATAGACTACCTAGGATTCTTCTTCGACCAGTTGTGGCCCCTGAAGCCAGTTGTCCCATCTTACTACCGCGACCGGGCCACTTATGGTCAGCTTGTTACTGAGGAGCCTCTGTTGGTAATTTGCCTCGTTACACTCTCCTCGAGATACTTTCCACTGCCTGGAGATCATGGCGAGATTAGGTCCGAGCGCATACACTGGCAAGCGTGGAGAATCCTGCAGCGATCCCTTCAGTCTGTCATGTGGGGGTCTACGACGACGCGTTCTCTCGGAGCCATAGCGTCGATGCTACTTCTGATTGACTGGCATGTGAAGGCGATTAATAACCCGTCTGACTTCACAGAAGGAGAGGACGAAGTTCATGATCATGCCGATAGCCACGGCTTCAAGCCTTCGTCTACCAACACAGACTCACTTACTGGACAGCGACGGTATGGCATGGTATCACTAATGGAAAGGCTAAATATTGTATCGCCCGCATATCGAAGCAACAAGATGTCATGGTAAGCATATGCTATGCACGATTGATCGACTGTATTCATGACTCTGAAATAGGAGTCTTCTTTCCAACGCTATTGCCTTGGCACACGAAGGCTGCTGTTTCCAGAACGAATCTTCCAGCTCCAGATTTTCCCCCTCCAACCTGGACTCTATCCGAAAAGATTGGAATACCCTTCTCTGTGTGTTTATATACCTCGCAGATGAAGGTCTCGCGACTCGCCTTGGTCTTGAGCCATTGTTGCCTGAGAAGTCGAGACAAATAGTGAAAGACCGATTCGCAACGACATTCACCGAATCTTTACCGGACAATCATCTCTGGGAAGGCTATTTTGAACTCTCGATAGAGACTCGAAAGGGAAGAGATTTCTTGCTCTCCTTGAAGTCCCGGGACGGATCTATTTCCAACTTAGATCTCGTCCCTCGTCTAGAACGCTTACGAAGGGGTCTGCATCGCTGGAAACGGCAGTACTATAATCAGGATGGTGGGTTCAAGTAACGAGGTAGCGCCTCCAAGCTTACAATTCCCAGATGTCAATTCTTTACTGGACGCATGTCTTCTTATTGAGTTCTACTACATAAGCTTGTTCTGCTTTGCCCCGGCAGCTCAAGCTGTCCAGACCGGTTCCACCTCCTTACCGCAAGAAACGCTTCAAGCCTTGTCTGAGTTTGAAGATGATGCAACACGAGCCAGCCACGCACTCCTATCTATAGTTGTAGATTTTCTGAAGCCTTCGGGCTCATCAAATATCTTCCAGTTCGATGTTGGCTATTCATCGTTGCTGCAAGCCTTCATCTGCTCAAGGTATATTGCAAATTCCATGACTTAAGATCCTCCTGTAACTTGCTAACACTCATAAAACACTAGGCAACTCTAACAAAAACCAAAGACGTAAGTCGGGCACATCCGAACATTCATCTTCTACACCGCGTTATCAATGCAGTGCACAATGGCTCCCCAGATGACTCGCATATGGCAATCCGATATGCCAAGTTTCTCGGCATTATGGTACAGATAGCTGCTCCAGCCGCGTCGAGCATCTCCAATGTGGCATCAAGAATGAGAGCCGGGGAGGAGAGTAATAGTGCTGACCAGGTGAGGGACGGCAACGAGGAAGTTGCCTATCCTTACACGTTCAATGATGTGACAGTCGAGGGAGTAAGTGATTGGAATGCCCTTCTTGATCTAGACTTAGCTCCAGACCTTTTTATGTGGTGGGAGTCTATGCATAGTTGACGTGATTCTCTTTGAGATCCTTGTTCCCGTGTGAGAGTACGCTTCTATTTACCATGGCAAGACCGAATTAGAAAAGGGAGAGGCGGAAAAGGGATGGACCAAGCAGACAGTACAAGACCGTTCTTAAATTTAGAATCAGTTGCAGTGGAACCACTCTGGTAAGCTCAGACTCGCCCAATCGTCATCTCGACGTTATCTCAGATATATTAACTGATGAAACACATCAGGTTCATATTGCACAATAAATACGCCCACGAAAGACGCCAAGAAGAGCATACTTATTATCATATTAAGGCTTTCACACTATGGCTTTGTAGTACTAAAATTACCAGTGCCTATGATATCACCATCCTCCTCCTTGCCGCTCTGTGCCCGGTCAATGCGGAACTGGCTTGTCTGGAATAAGCGAGGCAGTTTCGTCTCCTCAAATTGAGTCCCTTGGGATACCATCCGGGCCAGCTCTTTGGCTGCCAACCAAATGACGGGCATGCCATGTCCATTGAACCCAGCTACGATGAACTGCCCATCCTTGCTGGGAACTTTACCAATATGTGGATTTGAGTCATATGAGTAACCCATGACGCCGGTCCAGATGTTGCTCACTTTAGCACCAGTCTCTTCCCAGCCACGGTAGGTTTGCTGCATGTAGTCCTCGTAGTAGTCCTTTGCAGAGTCGATGAGGACACTGTCGTCGACATTGTCATACCACTGTTCCTTGAACGGCCGAAACAACGATGAAGCACCTCCTACGATGATGCTGCCATCATGTCGAGGGATGAAGTATGACAGTGTGTTATCCTTGGTGCGGTTGATGTACGAGTTGTTCAATAACGGCGCTGTAGTTCCCTCTGGGACTGTGATACGACAGCAAATACCCTTACAGGGGATGATGTTCTTGCTGTACTCGGGAAGAAGCGCTGAGACATAGGCGTTGTTGGCGTGGATCACCTTTCCTGCTCGCATCTTACCACGCGGTGTCTCGACGATGAATGAACCGTCACCGGAGGGATCTGGCGTCACAGAAGTGACAGGTGTATGGGCCTGGACGTTGACGCCTGCGGCGATGAGTTTTCTTGTGAGGTGCATCAAGAATTTGAAGGGCCACATGGTCCCAGCCGTGAAGCTTGCGCATGCAACAGCGCCCTTGACACCGCAGATCTGTTGATAGATGGCTCAGTTAGTATATATCTCTACAACGTCTTTGTAGCGCACGCAAGGCAATCTGGGTATTCGGGCTACTTACGCCTTCGACTTTGTCACCTGTATAAAACACAACATCGTCCATGTACTCAAAGTTGTGAGACACCATTGATTGGTACACGGCTTCTGCTTTCTTGGCTGATTCCTCGTTGCACCAGACATCAATCGATCGGGTAAGAGTGAAGTCGCAATCGATCTTCTCTTCATCAATAATCTTCTTGATAGCGCGTAGATTCGCGATCTCAAACTCGGCAATCTCAGCACCAGCGCGCTCGCCAGCTCGGTCTATGTAAGTAGGAATATGTCCATAGAGGTCTGGCCTACAGTGTCCGCCGTTGCGACCAGTAGCACCAGAGCAGATGTCCCTGGCCTCAAGTATACAGATAGACGTGGCGCCGGCATCACGGACGAGGTGGTGCGCTGTGCTGAGGCCTGCAAATCCAGCGCCAATGATGACGATGTCGCTGTAGTCAAGGAGCTGCTCTGAAGAGCGGTGGTCACGCAGCTCGTTCAATTCTTGTGGTAGGTCTTGTTGCCAGAAGCAAGGCGCTGGGTTCGGGCCGGGCATGCACTTGGGCGTACCGGCGGTGCGAGATGTGTTGCCGTTTGAGATGGCCATGATTGCGCTATGATGTGATGAAAGTTTGCTTACAGGATCAGGTTCAGTATCTCAGGTATGTTATGTATGGAGGTTATCTGGTGCTTACACAGTTTTAGTTTAGCCGAACGTTATTTGGAGGCTCATGCTATCGAACTCGCTCGGATTTGTCAGATTGGTTGTATCGAGTTAGATAGACCGGCGTCGGGGTCCACCGGGCCGGCGTTACCCAATCTGGACAAATCGCTCCGGCTCCGGTGGACAATGCCGCTAACGCTATATCGCTCACCACGGTGGAGTAACATAGCATTCAAGATTGTAGGGTCCCTACACTTCCAAAGGGTCAGAAACAGCCAATCTGGTCTCATGATCTCATCGCGCTCTTCATATCTCCATAGCCGGTCGACCCCGGTCTGATCTGCAGCTATCGCCCTAGCCAGAACTTCCCCAGACTTGCCTAGGGTCCTGGACGGCTGGGTCTACCTGCTGATAAGCCGTGGCCAATTGTGGCAGACATAAAAATGTTTCGTAATACGGGGTAACAAATAGTCGAGATCCTCCACTCATCTCGTTTACTATAGAGAACATCTTAAGTTAACTCAATCACCTTCACTCTGCTTTGGTTGCATATGCAACAGTCTCCTTTTCAACCCCTTTCCTACCTTGGCAAAAGCCAAATGTCAACTCACGATACTTCACCCCAACTTCTCAAAGTCGACGCTATGCCTTCGGAAAAGAAACTCGGTGATCCCGTAACCGATACACGGCGGGACAGCGACGTCGAAAATATGGCTGGGACGGTCGTGGAGTCTCATGAGCTGAGACAGGGTCTACATCAACGGCACATTCAGATGATTGCCCTTGCGGGCACAATTGGCACTGGCTTGTTCCTGAGCTCTGGTCGAGCCATTGCCTATGCTGGTCCGCTCGGTGCCTTCTTGGCATATCTCATCATCGGCTTGGCTGTCTCGAGTGTCGTCTGCGGCGTTGGTGAGATGGGTGCATTGGCACCTCTCAGTGGTGGTGTTATTCGTTACGCTGAACTCTTCTGCGACCCCGCCCTTGCCTTTGCCAACGGATGGAATCAAGTCTACTCATACATGGTCTCCATCCCCGCCGAGATCGTCGCAGCGGCCGTCATCATCGAATACTGGGTCACCATCAACAGCGCCATCTGGATCACCGTGCTCGGCATTCCCATGATTGTCAGTTCGCTACTGGCTGTCCGAATCTACGGCGAGCTTGAGTTCGGCTTCTCCATCATCAAGATCATGCTCATTGTTGGCGTAAACATCATGGCTCTGGTCATCACCTGCGGTGGTGGTCCAAAAGGTGAGGCCATCGGCTTCGAGTACTGGAAAAGTCCCTACGGGCCCATGGTTCAGTACCTCGGCATTGCGGGGTCTCTTGGTCGGTTCCTAGGCTTCTGGAAGACGCTGAACAATGCGCTTTACGCCTACTCGGGCATAGAGAACATCACACTGGCTGCGGCGGAGACGAGAGACCCTCGTCGGTCTATCCCCATGGCTGCCAAACGTATCTTCATCCGTATCGGCCTCTTCTACGTTGTGACTATTTTCATGATCGGTTTGGTCGTCCCGTCCACCGACAAGAAGCTAGTACCATGGACGGGAGACGCTTCCATGTCGCCGTTTGTCATCGCTGCCCAAAACGCAGGCATCAAGGCTGTGCCTTCAATCGTCAACGCTGTTGTGCTCACTTCGGCTTGGTCAGCGGGCAACTCCAATATGCTCGGCGGTTCCAGGATCCTATACGGAATGGCAGCTCAAGGTCAAGCCCCATCCATTTTCCTGCGCATCAACAGATTCGGTATCCCCTACGTCGCTGTCTCCCTCTATGGCCTCTTTATGGCCCTAGGATACATGACCCTGTCCGACTCGGCTAGCACAGTCTTCACTTGGCTGCAGGATCTTGTCTCCATCTCTACCCTAGTCAACTGGATCACCATCTGCATCGTCTATTTACGTTTTGTCCACGCCTGCAACAAGCAAGGGATCGATCGTCAAAAGGAACTCCCTTGGGCCGCACCTTTCCAGCCCTATACAACTTATGCCTCTCTTGTCTTGTTTGTGCTGCTTTTCTTCACTGGCGGCTTCACGACCTTTATCCATGGACAATGGGAGATTGAGTCGTTCATTTCGAATTACTTCAATTTGCCCTTCACTCTTATTATGTATTTCGGCTATAAGCTCTGGTTCAAGACCAAGATTATTCCGTTGGAGGACGTTCAACTTCGTCATTTGATCGATCAGTACGAGAGTGAACCGAGGGTGGAGCCAAAGCCTAGGCGAGGACTAGCAAAACTGAACTTTCTGTGGTCTTGAACCTTTGTGAATAGCGGGAGTAGCTTTGTGGGATTTATGCTGTATTGGCTTAAGACATATGGAGATCGGATATGCTTGAAAGTGGTGATCGCCTTGACGTAGTGTAGTTAGTGTTTGTTTTGTTATTATTATGACGCGTCGATGACCTACCCTATACCTCATAAGCTGCAATTTAAGATTCCTTGTATGAACCTTTGAGTGTTAGTGTAAAATGTATAAGACTCGTGAATTGACTTCTTTTGATAATAATAGGGATATGGCTAGCTATGACATAGTAAAAATTCATCGATTCGACAGACAATGCTGCAAAATGGTCAGTCGGTCACTTCAGAGAAGTTTACACTTTGTGGGGAAGTGGGACATGTGGGAACGCCGAGAGTGTGCTGCAGATTCTCGCGTGCCAGCCAGCCGGCTAATTGCTTGGCTGCTTGGGCTTCCAGCCAGCTACTCCGTACTCCGCATTATATTACAAGCCTGTAATATCTAAGCCAGCTGTGCCCCAGTGGGTCAGATTCTCAGGGACAGAGTATGGAACTTCTCTTGCCCATCTCGATTATTTCGCTTAATAGTTATTCATTAGTCTAAAGGATAAGCATGAATCAAGATACGCGTTCTCTGTAGATAAGTTCTGGGGACAGGATAACCAGACCGGAACGTCGGCAGCCGCCTCTTATCGTGTTGACATCAAGATACCGCTAAACTCCTTTGATAGCCACTAGCATATCCGAACCGGAGCTAAAAGAGTAAAGAACCGGATGTGGAACCCCCGATAATGATGACTGATAGCGACAAGATGAAGAAGCCAATCATGTCTGACCGGTCCGGTCCTACTACATCAGGCTAGATCAAGATAAATTGGTGATAACTGCCGGTGCAGTGGAGTATGGAGTACCAGTGTCACAGTCATCATTGGATAAAAGAGGCCATTTCACGTTGTTGTTGATGCTGCAACTCGTCTCCTCTCGAGATAATTCATAATCGTCTACTACGTAACCTCAGGTCATCGCGCCCTTCCTATCCGCATCTTATCTTGCTTCGCCGAACTTACTTTCCCCCTGTTCCCCCGCTCTCTTCTATTCGCGAGATCATCAAGCCCCCATCATGGCCAATCAAAAGCATGTCGTCTTCGACGTAGTCGGCACCTGCGTCTCGTTCGATGCCTTCTACAAAGGCATCGACCGTGTCATTGGCGAGAAGCTAGCCTCCAAGCACATCACAGCCAATGCATTCGGCTACACTTGGATGACGGCAGCCGAGCTGGAGTTCACCTTTCTCTCCGTCTCGGAGCGCCACCGTCCCTACAAGGAAGTTCTGCGCACCTTGTTTTACCGCACGCTTTTCATGGTTGGCGTTGCAGAGCCAAGAAAACTCGTCACAGACGAAGAAAGGGATGCCTGTGTCCTGGCTTATTCGGACCTCGAGTTGCGACCGGGAGCTGCAGAGTGCTTTCAAATATTGAGAGACGCAGGCTTCACAGTTTGGTGTTTGACAACGGGCGATGTCAAGCGTGTGGGTGGATACTTTGAGCGCGCTGGCGTTGACATGCCACTCGAGAACCTCATCAGCTGCGACGGACAGGGCGTGGCCAAACCAGCGTTGGCTGCATATAGACCAACTCTAGCTCGATTCGCGCCAGATGATAACAAGTGGTTTGCTGCTGCTCACATGTGGGACGTGTCAGCTGCAGTCAAGGTTGGTTTCCGGGGTGCTTATTGCACCATATATGAACAAGATCCCTGCGCTGAGATCTTCGACACCAAGATGGAGGTTATAGGTGATACACTACCAGACATGGCAAAGGGGATTGTACAAGCATCGCTTTAGTTCTTGACTGTTTCAAATACGCTCGATTAATTTTGTTTTAATACACTTCGCTTGCTCTGCCTAGTTTCCTCCATGAGGTCCTGTAATGAATCGTCCAAGTATCTCGGTCTCAGACTGGGTAAGCCATCCATCAGTCGGAGAGAGGTTTTCGGTACCAAAGACGGGTAGCTGAAGTAGGGGATCAGCCATGGGGTCATAAGCACTGAAAAAGTCCATGCTGGACAGGGCCTGGAAGTCAACGGGCCAGCCAGACACGGAGTCTATCTCCGCTTGACCACCTGAGGCATTCGGAGCCGCTGGTGTAGTGGCGTCGAGCCCATTCTTGCCTGCCAAGGTGGCTCCCCAATTGCGGAATGCTTCGTATGCCGAATCGGAATATGTTTGGTCATGACTGCTGCTCGCATCGTTCGGCCGTGCTCCGGCGTGCAGCCGAGCGAGAGCACGTTCAAGCGACTCGATCAAGGCAATTTCAGAGCGCGCCGACTCTCCAACAGCAGACATTTCCCGTATCATATCCAATCCCTGACACAAAGACTTGCGGAATTGGTCAGAGAGGTTGCGGATTGAGTAGGCAATCAGCACCAGCAACGATGCTCGACACGCACTGTATTCGGAGTACGAGGCCCGAGCGAGGCCCATCCCGCTCGACCGCAGCTGCTGACAAATGTCGAGGGCTTCTGTTGCCGCTTTGATGCAATCGTTTATCAGCTCTTCTCGGCTAGTCACGAGTTTGGAGGCACTTCTTTCGTTGGTCCCGGGGCTGTTTTCGGGGACGGACGGGCTTGTCGCAGTGTCTTTGGTATCTTTCTTCAATAGAAACGGTCTCCCGACAAACATGCGCACTAGGCAGTAATCGAGTCTTAGGTGCATCGCCGAACGCGACTGTGTCGTTGTTGGTTGCTCATTCACGTCGATTGTATCCAAAGGGAGAGATTGCCACCATGTAGTCAAGCCGCCCTTTTTGGCTACAAGTCGTGATACAATCGTGACTATCTCTCGCTTTCGACAATTGCGCAAGATGTTGCTATATGAGTGTTATTCATAGGGAACTGTGTTTTCTCTCATGCGCCGAGCTTAGGCCTAGACTTACATTTCATGATACATGTCTTCGAGGAAATGCATCAGCTGTACAGAAACTCTAGTGTAAGAAGCTCGCTTGCGCCGATCAACTGATTGTAAGCCGTCCTGATGTATGGGTAGACTGGCATCGATGTTTGACCGAGACACCGAGATAGGGCGGCCATGGAAAATAGATATCTTCCTTCTCTCCAGTCAGCGGAGAACATGTTTACTTTGAAGTCTGCGGAAGTTATAGCTTACCTTTCCAACACGTAGGTCGTCCACCAAACGCGATTTCGAGTCTCGATAACGCTTGCGTTAAAGCCGCTGCTGCTGCATTTTCGATGCATGCCATTCTGTATCCCCAGCCTAGTAGCCAGGTCGATATAGATAAACCCTAGGCCAGAAGCGTCAATCGGCAAGGAATAGTATCCAAACAGCAGGCATGCCTGCACACTTTCCAGGGACGAGATCTCAATAATTTCGGGGAGCAGTCGGATTGCTTGTTGATAAAACATAGCACCTATCTCTTCCTCCAAGAGGCCTGACGTCGAGGTGCTTTCGGAACCGTCGGTGTGCTCAAGGTGAGCGTATTGTGTTCCGATGGCAAGGACGGTCAGGAGGATGCTGATTGTGACTTCATTACCAGCTTGGGACAGACCATGAGGGTTCTTGTAAAGCTGATCTAATTTGTCAAAAACCCAGCTCTCCTCAACAAAGAACAGATAGCTCTCTGCGAAATTGAAAAAGACTGTCGCCAGGAAGTTTGATATGTTAGGAGGGGGGAACGAAGATATGGCTTCCGACAAGTGATTACGTCCAGGACGCAGATGGTGCGCACGTGGAAAAGCATCCGAGTTATCATTCTGACTATTGCCCTCCTACATATTTTTAGTTAATAAGGTGTAAATCAGAAGCATTGTCTGTTGGCCGTATAACATACTCGTCGGCTCTCCGGCTCTTGTATCTGGCTCTCGATTAGATTTTTGATACGCATGGAGAAGTTCCAGTACGAGAACTCCCCTGAGAAATCTGTAATGGCTTAGTACCCGTGCTCACTGTAAGTGAAGTATAAGGTCAACGAACGCGCTGTCGTGTCTCCGACTGGCTGCATAGTACACGCCTCATCATCGATCTCCAATGCTTCCAAGTTGTCCCCCAGCACTTCCAAGTCCCTTTGGCCATCCGAAGCCGGATCCAGACTCTGATGCTCGGCTTCGAGTCTGTCTGCTATATTGGAGAGGTTCTTGGTGTCAAGCGAGACTCCCGGCATGGTGCGCCGTAATATCCGCTCCATGTGCTTTGAACGCTCAATCAATTGGCTCGTATCTGGTCTCCGACGGCTTTCCCTTCGAGGCGTCAGACTTGCTCTCGGCAGTCGTTGAAGCTGCTCACCTTGGAATGTAGGCACGAAACTCACGAGGCTTCGGCGTCGGATCTGTGTATCTACATTGTCGTTGAAGATGGGAGCATCTGCGACATGGGAAGCCGCTTTCACACTTCTCTTTCAATCGACGGCATTCATCGCACCTATCGCGTCCGGCATTAGACGAATTCGGTATATCCCTCCCTGGCTTGTCTAGGAATCTTACGCTCGGGAGACGCGTCTTCGCTGCTCCATAACCCTTAGGTTTGTAGCCGACGCTCACGTATCGAATCAAGTAGGGAACTCACGATGAGATAAGGGGTTCTCAATGAGTATGAATGCATGTTCCCTTATGTTGGCAGCTGCGGGCTAATCATGGACGTGACTTGCATGCACCCCGCTTTTCCAGAAGCTATCCCGAAATAGTTAGTCATGGTGCAGTCTCTTATCTTGAGTAAGGTAAGATAAGCTTGAAGAGAATAAGTTAATTGATCGTGAGAGCTTATGACCCCTGCGATATGTATCAAGCTGGCGCAGCCTAATTTCCAATAGCCAAGCCAAGACGATGGTAGCCGTCCAACCCTAACTCTGTCTTTGAGAGAATCGCACTTGAATTCGCTCATGACTTGGAAGACATTTGACGCCATATCTAGCTTTTGAAAGGCAAAGAGCAAGTAGTTTCAAAGGATGAATACATATATAGCTACTTGCCTGAATCCCCTTGGTGTTTTTTACTGTATTGGCTTGACTTATTCTGTTAAGATATCACAAGGAAGCTTTAACTCTCAATCAATCGATCAATGTTCCACTTGCCAATGGTGGGTCTTGAACTCTAAATACTACCTACCCCTCGCAAACTGTGTCTTGGCGGCAGGTTTGCTTTGTGGGGTCGGCTCAGCAGACCATTTCTAAATACCCAGGATCTGCCAAATACAGGTTCTCGTATGTGGGATAAAGAGGAGAGACCTGGCTTGCTTGCTCTCCCACAAGTATCTTCTGATGTATAGTAAGGCTAACTGTCACATCATCATCTTCCAATTAAAACAACAGATCTACGATTGCGAAAACATTTACTTCTGCTAGCTATACACGAAACCATGTCTTCACCTAACGCACCTCATCCCATTATAATCGTCGGGGCAGGCCCAGTTGGTCTAATCACGGCGGTAAACTTGGCAAAACTCAACGTGCCAGTGCTGATTCTAGAGAGAAATCACGAAGTCGACCAATCTCCCCGCGCAGCTGTTTACCAGCCTTGTGCACAGGCAGAGCTGCTCGAGTCTGGAACACTCGACGACGTCCGGAAGGAGTCTGTTCTCAATGATGTCATGACTTACTGGAAGAACAAGGAAAAGGTCGCTTCTATCACCAAGACTCAAGATGCTGATGTATTCCCTGCTGGACTCAACTGCCCACAACCCAAGCTAGTCAAGATCTTGGTCAACCATCTCCTCAATAAGTACAACGCTGAGATCAAGTTCTGCCAGAAGGTCATTCAGATCAACCCCGACGCTGGACAAGATACAGTCGAAGTGGTGGCTTTAGAAACTACTACAAACCAAGAGATCAGATACACCTGCAACTGGCTGGTAGGAGCCGACGGCGCTGGGTCAGCCGTCCGGAGACTCTCAGACATCACATTTGACGGCTTCTCATGGCCCAAGGAAGACTTTGTCGCAACCAACGTACGCTTTGACTTCATGAAGCATGGGTTCTCGACTGCCAACTTTATCATGGACCCTGTGCACTGGTCCGTCGTATGCATTCTGGACGAAGCTGGCCTTTGGCGTTGTGCCTTTGGCGTCAAGGCGGGAATGACAAACGATGAGATTCGGGCCGAGATCGACGAGCACTATAAGCACATTTTCCCAGTCTGGCCTGTCAAGTACGAGCTCGTGGAACTGAACAAGTACAAGCCTCATCAGAGATGTGCCTCGACTTTCAAGAAAGGAAGAGTTTTGCTGGCAGGAGATGCAGCTCATGTACGTCCTGATTCTCGAAGAGCCTTGAAACTAGGTTATGCGAGATCATCTAAAGTACTGACTAATATCGTAGAGCAACAACCCAATTGGAGGACTGGGTCTGACAACAGGCCTCTTAGACGCTGGACCCCTCGGCCGCGCTCTTGGTGCCGTGGTCAACGGTCGAGCACCAGAAGACCTTCTTGACTACTGGGCAAACGTGCGTCGCGACAAGTGGCTCACATTCACAAATGCCTTCTCCATTGAGAACAAGAGAATGATCCAGATGGGGGGATACAGTGAAGACCCTCTTGGTATATGGGCCGATGATGAAGTCGCCAGAGAACACAACATGGAGAAGTGGGTAAGGACGGCAACCGCGGAAAAGGAACAGGAGGACGCCGAGTTCCATAAGTCGCTTGCAGACCTCCGTAACCAGGATATGGTCCATGTGAAACAATGGAGCATTACTCTTGATCCTCGGTGGATGGAGGAGTATGAGGATCAAGAGGTTGTAAAGTACAGAATTTCACTTCGACCAGATAGAACTTGAGTAAAGGTATGCTGGCCCTATCTGAATACCAATCAAGACCTACATAATGCGACATTACGAGAAATGCGTTATAAGCTGTTAAATACTTAGTATTAGCTATTAAATACTCCTTCCTCAAGGTGCCTACAGACAGAAGACTGTAGTAGCTAGAAGGAATAGATTTAAACCAAATTATATAAACTATATAGACCAGAAACTGCAGCCGAGTATATCGGTTTCGTTGTCAGAATTGGAGACTAGTTTACATAAAGGACTGGTAACTCTAAAAAAACTATTGTCTTGTTTCCGCCGCAAGGTCCGCCCAGTAAGCACATTTCTCAAGTAGCGAACTGCTTATTTTTTCCATCCTAGTATTGTTCGTCTCGATATTAAGAAAGCTTCCGCCTACGGATCTGTTCCAAGTTGGCGTTTCATTGGCCCTAAAGATGTTCGGATCGCCAGAAGATCGCGCGAAACTAGTCCAAAAAGCCTGCACTACAGGTACTATGGCAGCATTTGATTGACCGGGTTCGTAGCTAATGGCCGACGGCAAAGCAGCATAGTTGACGGCGAATGAAGGTCCCCAGACAGCCTACGTGTCCCAAGTATGTGGCACAATGTAGCCAGCCGCGACCTCGACCGGATCCAGGATACGATCAAGATACAAGTATACTGGAACACCAGCATGTTGGAGACCAGCCGCAAATTGGAAAGCCGGACAAAGGAAGGAGGAATCGCCGAGCATCTCTGCTGCTCTGTAGTATAGTGGAGCCTGCGTGACGTTGGCACCGGGAAACGTTGCTGGTATATCTGAATTAAGGTCATTCAGCCTACTCAGGGCCTCTTTTGTCAGACCAGGGAGTTGCGCCGTTAGGAATTGGTCCACATCGTCAGTAGTATTGGCTTGGGGTGCAAAGACCGTCCCTTCCGTAGTCGAGGATCCCAGGATTATTGGTTTGTCTCTAACAAAGCGTCCTTGTTGCAGCAGAATGGAAGGCCGATCTGGGAGAAAGCCGCCGTCGATGGTCGGGCCATATCCAAAAAGCGCTTGCTCATGTTGGCCAGGAAATGGGATAGCCGTGTTCTTGGCTTGAACCTGCTCAATAGGCAACTGGCGTAGACATTCCAAGTCGCTACAGTTCGTAGCAGTAAGCAGGTGATCGTAGTGGAACTGCATCTCATCAACAGTGTAGACCGAGGGCAGATACATGGACTCCGCAATTCCTGCCCTCCACTGCTTAGAGCTGTTCGCAGAGTTGCCTCCGTATGCCAGTAAGTGTAGAAGGACACTGCCTCCGCCAACTGAAGTACCGAAAAGTGTTACTCGTTCCAGATCCCCTCCGAATTTGGAGATATGTTCATGAATCCAGTTGATGGCGGCCATCTGATCATGAAGCCCTACATTCAGGTTTCCTTCCTCCAATTCATGGTTGGCAAGGAACCCGTACGGCCCAACACGGTAGTTAAAGGTGGCCACAATCATGTTTCCCTGGGTAGCTTCGATGAGGCCGGAGCCATTGTAGTTTGCGTTGATGTTCTGGACAAATCCACCACCTTGGATCCACAACATGACTGGAAGACCGCCATCTTTGTTGAGGCTCGCATTTTTCGGAGCGTATACGTCGATGAACAGGCAGTCTTCTGAGAACTCCAAGTCGGGGGTCGGAACAGATGGGTTAACGCCATAACAGACAGCGCCGTGCTAGTATTTGAAGATTAGAAATAGGTCTAGACTGTAAGTGATAAAACTCACCTTGTGAGCCTGGACTAAGTGTGTCTCATTGAGCGGTCGATCAGGCAACCGGAAACGGCGTGACCCCGTGGGCGGCGCGGCGTATCTGAGCTAATATCAGCAGCATGTCGAGATAAGAGCGGTGTAAGTATCAACATACCGCATACCCAGGAACTGGTTGACACCATTGGAAAGGGCTACACCTTCGTATTTAGCATAGCCCAAGTTAACACGAGGTGCAGTCCTTGACGAGTAGCTGTCGACAGGCTTTGCGGCTGCGATCATGCCCGTGAAAGAGGACGTGCACAACGATACGATGCACGAGATTCGCGGCAACATGGTGGGTAACGGTGGTATTCTGGTAAGTATTGTGAAACAAGAATCTTTGGCAGTCTGTGACTTGAGTAGATACAGGAGTGGTGTGTGATAAGCACCCTATATAGGTATCACAGGACAAATCATTACCTGGTATTTAAGATGGTTGCAGATCATACACAACCAAGAGAGTAAAGCGTAGCTGAATGACATTTGTAAGCGCACTGCGGATCAGACCGTGTTTTTCAGGACTCGGCCTTGATTAAACAGTTCGCGCGCGCTTGTCAGTAATCTGAAAGATGGATTTCGGCCCTGTTAATGTGCAGCTTTTGCTTATTTCATTGATCTTAGCATGCGACTCATACGCCAGCGTGACTATCATAGGCGGATTTGCCGAAGGATCGCGCACGCTCTGCCGCACACAGCCACACATAGTCTGGAATAGCCTCAGGAAATAACTGGTAGTATGTTTTTAGTAACCCTGAGGGATGGAGTACCCAGGAAGAGAGATTTCTCTGACTTCGTTCAGCCACTCTTACTACGAAATCCATGTATCCTTGCGGAGTTCGTCGTGTTGCATTATTATATATCAAGTTATTAAGATCCTTCTCATCCTCGCTAGGTCTTGGAACGCGCGCTCGTGTCTCCCTGGTTTCTGATAGCAGTCCCATCATCATCCAGACGACTGAAGTCAATACACCGACTTTTGCAACATGGTCATTAGTAGGTAGATAACTCCGCTTTCAGATCTGGGTTAAATACTTTGTTGCTTGTGATTGTATAAATTAAGGAATGTTTCATTCAGACTGTCATAAATGGGAGCACCACGCCTGTAGTAATCACGCATCGTTGTTGGGTAGTTAAGAGCATGTTCTATTCGCTTACAAGATGTAAGAAGACTAGGCCGTCTATGCGAGCAGTGCCGCCAAAAGACCAGCTCCAAATCTTGACAGCGATCAGGGTGCTATGGGATCCTCGCGATGGCGGGCCCAAATAAAATTGGCGACAGAGACCCCTGCACTTGCCAAGCAGATCAACTCCGGTATTGGAAAATGCCAGTCTATAAGAACCTGCAAGTAGACGTTTGCATGTGTCCCCCCGCCTATGATAAAGGAGCTGTCAAGGAGATGATGGTTTGAGAAGGCCAAGGATGATGAACGTAAGGAGGGCCAAGCCCAACGATTCTAGAACAATCGCTACAGCCAAACACTGGAGCTGCCTATTGTGAAGGCGGCAGTCATCCCCATAGCTCCTGTGATCCGGATGGACGAGAGCAAAGCCACGCTGATCTAGCCATAGTTATTTCGTATATCGGAGAGGACATCGAACAAAATGAACTTGGTATTAGATGTACATGTATTGGTCCTATCTGGTTACAATCGGGGCCTGCACGATGCACGACTGTATTTCTACTTTACTAAGAGACTTTAAGACATTGCAATCATTCTATAGAGCTTCATTGCACAGTCGCTGCGTTACACCAATCCAATGTCAGAATTGTACCAGATTCACTTTCAACGATGTAGAGAGTCTTCTCAGCCCCCTCTCCCCAAGTCAAATTAGTCGTGCCGGAGCCAACCCCCTTTGTCGTGACGGCTGCGCGCGGTGTGCCGTCCTTGTGGTGCACAAACACCATGCCCAGTGTAGAATGAGCAACAAAAAGATCACCCTCCCTATTCGTCAACAGGCCATCGGGTCCCCCAACACCAAAGTAACTCGAAAACCGCCCTGTTCGCTGCACACTGCCATCTGGGTACAGTGGCGCAAGCCAAACACTATTGTCCCGTGTCATGGCGACGAAGAGGTTCTTTTCATCTTTGTCGAGAACTAGACCATTGGGCGAAGGACAGTTGCGAAGCAGCACCTCGACGCGGCTGGGGCCACTGCCTGTGTTGAAGTCTGAGCTGATGCGGTATACACGCCCCGTCGGGTCTTGAAGTCCGCTCATGCCCTGATCTGTGAAGATTATGCTGCCGTCGCAGGTGACGATTAGGTCGTTGGGCCCTTTGAGCCGCTCGCCGTTGAAGCGATCCATCACAGTGGTCATGGTCTTGGTTTCGAGGTCGAGAGCAAGGATGCCGTGTTTGAAGTCGGCGATGAGTAGTTGCCGTCGTTGTTTATGCCATGCTAGGCCATTGGGTTCACCGTCGTATTGGACCACAAGATCCCACTCCTTTGTATCGAGATTGACGGCGAAGATCCGGCCGTAAGGGATGTCGGCAAGATACAGTGTGTCGTCTATGACGACTGGGCCCTCAAGGAAGCTGTCGAGTGGTCGTCCCCGTTTCTGGTTCGTCGAGTGCTCTGATACGCCAACAGTGCGAAATTTGGATGGAAGCGTGGTTAGGAGCTTTGGCTCTAGCACGGGAGGGGGCGCGAACCAATTCATCTTGCAGGATGACTGAGCAATACCCAGGTGGTAATGACTTTTGGTAAAGGCATGGCTACATAGTCTAGGTCGCCGGGCCTGTAAAAGGAAGATCTGGAGCGGGACTTTGCCGTACATACGCACCTGCTAGATCTGAAGAACGGGCAAATGCCGCACAGGGTAGTGTTTGGAGATTGAGCACGGAGACTCTCCGCCTAGGGCGGGGGCGGCATTTGCACCGCTTCCCCACGATTCCCCACGATTCCGGGGCCCCGCGGGGAAACCTTCTCCAGATGTCAGGTTACTGGTGAGCTTATGCATACCCCCTTTGTTTACTCGTTGTATGCAGCGGATTTCACCCGCCACTACGTGCAACATGGGCGGAAGCCTGTTCTCATCATTATATAAACGATATTATATCTCTCTCCATTTCACTACTGTACCAATGCTCTCCATCTCCTTTCCCATTAACTTGAAGACATCCGCATATCATGTCAGGCCTCGAGAAACAGCAACCATGCCTTCACCTCGAGAGCAACACTGAAGCCACCAAAGCAAACACCGAGAGCCCTGTATCCTTCGGCCCAGCGGATGAGAAACGACTTGTCCGAAAGCTCGACAGGACCATACTCCCATGGATCATGCTCCTATACCTACTCTCCTACATCGATCGAAGTAACATGGGAAATGCTCGTAACATTGGCCTTGCAGAGGATATTGGTCTCTCCAGCATCCAGTATCAGATTGCCTCAGCTTCTTTCTACATTGGCACAGTCATATTCGGCACGATCGGCGCCTTGATGCTAAAAGTAGTCAAGCCCTCTACGTGGCTCGGTATCTGTGCCGTGGGTTGGGGCGCTGTCAGTACTTTACAGGCTGCATGTGTCAATCCCGGAGGACTCATCGCGGTACGTTTCTTCCTCGGTGTTTTCGAGGCATCATTCGCCCCTGGATGTGCCTTGTACCTCAGCTTCTGGTACCTCAAGTCTGAACTATCTCTGCGCATCGCGGCCTACGCGGGTATGAGCGCCCTGAGCGGCGTCATCTCAGGCGTAGTTGCTTACGGTATGGGCCTTGCCAAGAACATGGCTGTCACCCCTTGGCAGGGCTTGTTCCTTGTCGAGGGTCTTCCAACAATTGCCGTGGGGGTTGCTACTTTCTGGATGCTGCCTGGCCGACCAGAGTCCGGGAAGTCGTTTTGGTTCACGGAAGAGGAGCATCAAATTATCTTGAACAGACGTAGCAGGTTCACCAAGAACGCAGACGAAGGCATCAGCAAGGCTCAAGTCAAAGCGTAGGCTTCCCTACATTTGTTTTTCCCGCTGGCCATTCAACCGCTAACACAAAATCCGGCAGAGCATTTCTCGATTACCGTCTTTACCTTTTCTGCGTCATGTATTCTGGTCTGTCCATGTCCCTTGCCGTCGCTGCCGTTTTCCTGCCTACAATTGTAAAGGATCTGGGTTACCACTCTGTGCGGGCGAATCTAATGACAGTTCCGATTTACGCTGTCGCTTATGTCACTTTACTTGTGACGGCCGCCTTGTCTGACAAGTTTCGGGTTAGAGGTATTCCAATCTCAATTGGAGGCTTGATCGCTGGCTCTGGATACATCTGTCTCGGTCTTTTGAAAGATGATCTATCGCGATATATAACATGTTTTCTCGCTATCACGGTATGTTCGTCCATATACAGGTCGCAATTTCACAAAGCTCGCTGACTAACCCCTCTCGTCAAAGGGAACATACATGGCCTTTCCCATCGTCCTTACGTGGATCACTTCGACTTTTGCTGGAGACACAAAGGCAGGCGTGGGCCTCGGTATTGTCATTGCTGTCACTCACGCCGTGGGCGTTGCCGCGTCCAATATCTATCCCAAAGCCGACGCGCCATATTATCTGATGGGCAACGCAGTATCAAGCTCTCTGGTGTTCCTCACGGCCCTGAGCGCAGTTAGCATGAGTGTTATGCTTTACAGGGAGAACCGTCAACGCGACAGGCGTTTCGGTAGACCTGAAGCAGGTGTGCCTATTGACATGGGAGGCGATGCTGATAAAGCACAAGATTATCGCTATGAGATTTGAGATATACACATCATTGGATAAAAAGAATTCTATAAATGGCTTAGTCAATGTATTGATACTGGCTATCAAGTAGATCATTATGGATAATTTGATTGTCATATCTTATTGTTTTGGTTCCGCTATGACTTCTGGGACACACTTTCGGGTTTGCGATCCAGATTTCTTTAACATTGGGGGCATCTATCAGCTTAAACTCTGACTATTAATGACATACGTTCTATCTAATCACCTGGAGGGTCTACGAACTACGAGTGAAAGAAATGAGACAAATGGGCCATGAGAGGTTTGAGACTCTTGCTTCACCTATTCAAATCGTCATGCCCCCAATCACACTAATTAATACATCGGAGCTAGAGAGAAAGGATAATCAGTACTGTACAGCATTTAGTGCCAGACTTAAAGGAGGTAAAAATCAACGTTAACTTAGTAAAGTTAAATTTTAAAGTGAATAGAGTTCGCCGTTCCGTTGCTAATAAAGAAGGTGGTGTCAGCTGATGCAATCACATACCTAATCTGGGGAAATACGCCCACGAATGAAAAGAATCACCGACGTGCCTTATTGCCGAAAGCTTTGGGGGGAGCTATGACACTGGCTAGTGCAATCGAGGACTCGAATTGGATTTCCCACTTTACGATTGTAGCATTTTTACTTATTTAAAAAGTCGTTTGAGAAACAGCTGGAGCGCGTTGAATGTGCCGTGCATCCGAGATGGTCCAGATTCCAGACTCGATGGTGAAACATGACAGCCTGACATGTCTTCTGGAAAAATGCAGTCCACCAATTGACTAGACTTTTTGTGGCGTCGACGTTGGTGTTTCAATCTTAACCCCGGCAGATTGGGGGCCATGTGGAGCACTCAGCTAATTCCCGAACCAAACTCGCGATCCCTAATCAAGATGCAGGGCCGATGGAATTGTAAACACGGGCCATTGTCACGGCTGAACGGCATCTATACGCGGGTACCTCATGATTCAAGCTTCAATGCGCGCTTCAGATATAGGGAGTGCACTTGACTTAGTATATAAGAGAGGTTCATGCTCTTGGCATAGTCTATCTTGTTCTTGGCATCAGCATTCCATTCACCAGTATACTTCAATTCGTATATACACTTTCCCAAAACTTCCATTCTTTTGACAATACATTCATTAAACATGTTCTCCTCAACTGTCCTTCTCAGCGGCCTGGTCGCCTCTGTACTCGCAGCCCCAGCTCTTGAGCCTCGTGCCAGCTGCACCTTCACCGATGCCGCTACTGCCATTAAGAACAAGGCTGGCTGCTCTACTATCATCCTCAACAACATTGCCGTTCCCGCCAAGACCACTCTCGACTTGACTAAGCTCAAGGATGGCACTCACGTCATCTTCCAGGGCAAGACCACTTTCGGCTATGCTGAGTGGGAGGGCCCTCTCATCTCGTTCACCGGCAACAGCCTCCTCATCGAGGGCGCTTCTGGACACTCCATCGACTGCGAGGGTAAGAGATGGTGGGACGGCAAGGGTAGCAACGGCGGCAAGAAGAAGCCCAAGTTCTTCAGCGCCCACTCCCTCAAGAACTCCAACATCAAGAACTTGAACGTTCTCAACACCCCTGTCCAGGCTTTCAGCATCAACAGCGTCACCAACCTGGGCGTCTATGGCGTTCACATGGACAACTCTCTCGGTGATTCTCTTGGTGGACACAACACCGATGCTTTCGACGTTGGATCCTCTACCGGCGTGTACATCTCCGGAGCTGTCGTCAAGAACCAGGACGATTGTCTCGCCATCAACTCTGGCACCAACATCACCTTCACAGGCGGTAACTGCAGCGGTGGCCACGGTCTCTCCATCGGATCCGTTGGTGGACGCTCTGACAACACTGTCAAGACCGTCCGCATCCTCAACTCTGCCATCTCCAACTCCGACAACGGTGTCCGCATCAAGACCGTTTCTGGCGCTACCGGTTCCGTTTCCGATGTCAAGTACGACACCATCACTCTCTCCAACATCGCCAAGTACGGTATCGTCATCGAGCAGGATTACGAGAACGGTTCCCCTACTGGAACTCCTACTGCTGGTGTCCCTATCACCGATGTCACCATCAACAAGGTCACCGGAACTGTCAAGTCCAGCGGAACTGATGTCTATATCCTTTGTGCCAACTGCAAGAACTGGACCTGGACCAACAACAAGGTCACTGGTGGAAAGACCTCTACCAAGTGCAAGGGTATTCCCTCTGGTGCCTCTTGCTAAGTGTTGAGTTTGAGTGAGGGGATGTACACGAAAGTTGTGTAGAACATGACATATAGCTGGTACTATCTTCTGTTGTTTTTTCTTTGTACATATAGGCTGTCAGTTAATGCTATTCTCTCTGATGCGCAGATCAATCTTCTCCATTTATATCATGTGATGTGCAATGAAAAGTGTGCAGACTTTCAAGGCCACTCTGTTCCTGAAGCTTAGTTTGTTGTTCTTGGAACTAGCAATGAAGCCCTGAGTTGCATATCACGGAAGTACAATTCATACCACTTTGACCTTTTTCACTCATTGCTACCGGAACACATGAGTTGGATTCGTCAGCTTGTAATGGACCTAGAGTCAGATTTATCATAGTCTCTTTCGAAGTTCAATCGGCCCAGATCATGGAAGTCTATTGTAATTGGCTATGGCTGGTCACACTGCCCCAGCTGCGGGGTCATGATGGTCCGTCAGCGCTAGCATTAAGACCCTTAAGTCCAGAAAACACCAAGTTTCATATGTATTAGCTGTGAAAATGGGCGAAACTCCGTTGGTTCTGCGTCCGAAAAATTCAGAGGCCGACTCTGAAGTTTTCTCTTATGCGTACTTACCGCTTGAGACTGGGTATATAAGACTACTTCGGTTGGACGCCGGCCAAGAAGCAGATCATTTGCAGGGCGAGCTGATCGTTAAAAACTTCGACGAGCTACCTCTACGACAGAAAGCAGGCACTGCACCACCAGAAGAATCGATAGATCCAGAGAAGTACGTCTGCTTTGACGCCATCTCCTATGTATGGGGCCAGTCAGCCTTCACAGACACCTTCTTCACCGCTCGAGGATCCATCCCAATAACAGCATCACTCGCTTCTATTCTACGACGACTTCGCGATGAAGAAGAGTCCCACCTATACTGGGTTGATGGCCTTTGCATCAACCAGTTAGATTTGTTGGAGAAGGAAGTGCAAGTGTCTCTTATGGGTATCATCTACAGCTCTGCCATCAGAGTTTTTTGCGACATTGGTGAGGAGACAGAAAGTATCGCACTTGTGCTCGGAGCCATGCAGCGATATTGGAAGCGAAACATCCGCCATGGATTTGTCATGGGCCAAGGCGACTCCATGGTCCTATCAGTAGAGTCTACCGCAAAGCTCATGGGCATCCCATATCCACGACATGAGGAGGCAGATGCCATTGAAGATGTTGAGGGAGACGAATGGCCTGCGCGATATCTTGAACTCATCTCCACGCCATGGTTCCATCGCCTCTGGGTCGTGCAAGAGTTTGTCCTTGGACGCGATGTAGTCATGGTCGTTGGTCGTCGACACATCCCTTGGGGACAACTCTGGGCAGGTACTGTATGGTACAAAGGAGTTGAATGGCCATGGGACTCAGCCGAGTATACGAACGAAGATCTAACGAGCCTCTTCATGTCATACAACGCCATGTGTCTGGTTCGTTCATGTCGACTCATTGATCTCAGCACACCCCATGGCCGTGAGTTCAACGACACGGTCAAGCTGCTCCTGTGTGGGGTCGAGATGAATCAAGCAAACTTGCCTATGTGCATGGTCTTCTTCTGCTCCCACGGCTGCACTGTCCCACGGGACCGTTATTTTGGTATTCTCGGCATGATCGATGAGGACGACAAGGAGAAAGCACTCAGTCTTCGGCCTGACTATACTTCCTCAATGAGAGATATAACTATGCGATTCTGGAAATATGCTCTGCAGACTGATTCGGGAGGAGAGCTACTGCTCTGCGCAGGTCTGCCTGGTCGCGCTAAAGAATATCCTTCTTGGATACGGAATCTTTCTGCGCCGAAACCATTGAATCATATCTGGATAGGGGCTCCTGTTAGTACTGCATGGCATGCAGCAGGGGGCCCAGCGAGCACGTGGTCTGTAGACTTCGGTCAAGAGGACGTGGATCAGTGTTTTGTCCAAGGATATCATATCGATGATATCACAAACAAGTCACCCAATGGGACTTCTGACCCCTTCAACTTTGTTGCGATGACTCGTTGGGTTGAAGAAGCTTTCAAATTCTTCGGCGGGACGGAAACATCAGACGGCGATGCGAATGCACTTTATCCTCTGACTGATGATTCTGTCCGCGAAGCAGCTCTGAAGGTGGCAATGGATTATAACAAACAAGACACCATGAGCCCCGATGACGAAGAGTTTAAGGACATGCTGCGTATAGGTTTGTATCTCCCTCGCGTAGCTTTCTCTCAAGATGCTGAGGAGGATGTCACTGAAGATGCCACTGAGAAGGAGACCAGCGAGTAAGAGGCCATTGAGGGTAGGATTATTTCCGAGTTTCAAGATGAAATACTCACTCTGCAAGAACTGTTCCTTCGTGTTCATAAGACAAGGGGGTTGGGTTTCTATAAGACTGGGAAGGGCCTTTTTGCATTGCTACCAAAGGCAACCCACCCTGGTGACTCTGTTTGGATTCTCAAGGGATGCAGATTACCTGTTGTACTACGGCCAAGTATATCACATGGTGATTCATATGAGTTTGTTGGGGGTGGCTATGTGTATGGAATCATGAACGGAGAGATGCTGGAAAAGTCTGGCTCTAGGTGGCAAGAAGTCTCCCTCAGATGAACCACTTTTAGTTAACTAGCATATTCAATATCAAACTTGTGCTCCCACTTATTAGACCCAACACGAACCTCCCACTTCGGCTCCCCTTTCAATCCCATAGTAAGCTCAAAATCGTTATGCTTTCTCCACCTCTCTGGTGGATCCCCTACTGGTTGCCATTCGGTGATAGGCTTGCCCCGATCACACCCAATCCGACACAAGCTCAGTACGGCAGAGTTCGGTCTGTTTGTTACTGGATTCTCAGCACTATATAGAATTTTCAAGACGCAATTTTCAGGCACATCTCTGGCACGGTAATATTGGGTGTAGAAGAAGGGACTTCGAGAGTTCTTGTCCATCTTCAGCGTAGTAGGTTTTACTATATATGTAATTGAAGGTGAAAGAGAATACTAGCGCAGCGACGGCCCATAGTGCCTTGTTTCGGCCGCTTCCTCGTTTTGCTATAATCATGTAGATATGCTATAGAAAGAAGGGTAACGGCCGGTCCGATATGGAGTTCAGAGACAAGCAAATATACGAGTTACTTAATTAAGCAGTCTAGTGCTCTCACTTCCACAATAATTTAAACTTTAAACTACCTAAAATTAAGCATCTAGGCACCAAGCAAGAGCTTAGTCTCTCAATTGGCCTGTAAAGTTCTCGGCTTAAAAAAAACACTACTGGTTTTGTTTAGTGGAGTCCATGCTTATGGATGCCTAAGAAGAAAAAAAAAACTGCCAGAGGATATAAAATCAGAGATCGTAATATAAAGGACTTGATATTTCCTGACATCTTCAGCAGTCTCAACCCCGTCACAGCAACAATGCCACCTTATCCCCAAGGCCCAGCTCTGACATCCGCTCAGGAGAAGCTCCTATGGGATAACGATGTCGTCAGGAACCTCACAGAAGAGCAGTGGAAAGCCTTTGGGCAATGGGTAGGAGCGAATGACCCAACGCCCCTGGAAGCAAAGTATTGGATTACTAAAGAAAATGATCTCGATCTCAACGTGTTTTCTTTGCAGACTTTGGCTTTGCTCATCAAGCACGCCAAATTTGCGTACTGCGGGCAATCCTCCACGACCCCGGAGCAATCTTATACGGTAACTTATACCTTGTCACTGGTCAGAGTTCTTAATTGCTTATACATTGATTAATACAGGAAGATGACTTAATCGTGCGCAAACCAGGATTTGGTTTACCTCTCGATCACATGCCTGATGAGAAAGACCGGTTCCCTATACTGTTTCCTGATGATATTGATGATGGCTGGAACGCTGTCGTCCTTCTTATCCGGGAATGCTGTATGCTGAAATTCATAGATGAACTGTCTGATAAACCAAGATGGTGGGAGAAGATCAACGATAGCGAAATTACATCTAAATGGAAAAAGGAAGCTCTGGCTGTGGACTGGAAATCCTATCTCAAATATGCTGACTTTACTTCCGCTATGGCTGACGCTGTAAGTTAATAATGCCTTTCTTCTATCTTGAGATATTGACAATAGTGCCTAGTGCATTCAAGAACTCCAAATTAAAGCAAATCTATATCAGATAACGGGTCTTATTCCTGTATATGATTATTCTGTCGCCGTGCTTAAATCCGATACCATCATGACCGCTGAACTAGCAAAGTCCCTCCAAGAAGCGATCAAGGTATTAGAGAATATAGCACCCGAGAAACAGGATTGGCATCCCGGCAGTGATGGGAAAGTCCTCGACCTTGTTCACCCCTCCCTCTGGCCTTTAACATATGGCCGGTCTAGAATCCTTTTGGACCGTGTTATTGGTTTGAAGGACGCTTTTACTGGCGAGGGACAAGCTGTCATGATTAGTACGCCTACCGTTGACGGCTCCCACGGACAAAATTTCAGTAACTTTTCCAAAAGATTCCAGTGGCTTCCTTGCGATGTTGTGCTGGATCCTGCAACAGGGAGTGTCAAAATCGCGAGTTATATTAACAATCTTCACCCTCAAGAGCACGCACACCTGTATCCTATTATCGAAAGTTTTATCAAGAAGTCCTTGCCGGCTTGGGACATCCTTTATCGTTGGGAAGATGACTTCGCCGTACAACGGCTTCAGACGGAAGAAGCAATACTTGATTGCCAGGCTGAAGAAAATGCTAATTGTGGCTGCAAGCCGTGGGACCGCCCTCTAGGCCAGAATGAGGCACCTCGGCATCCTTATGAGCCTGGGGGTGAGGAATATGAGGATGATTCTCGTTGGTCCCTTAGTGACATCGATGAAGTGTCTGACGCATTCGAGTTTTGTGAGGGATCAAGGGACAAAAGTCCCTCTGACCAGGATGAATCTGATCCAGAGCATGGTTACTTTGAGGGATCGCGGCGGAAGATACTAGACGAGGCGTGGTTCAAGTCAACACACCGCGTCAACGTTCCTGATGCGGACCCGAACGCTGATGGTTATGTCAAGATCACGCCTGGTGATGTCAAAACCACTGGCTTTTTCAAAGACAAGCAACGGATCCAGGTTATCGTTAAGCTGGCTAATATCCACCTGACACCAGAAAGTCCTTCTTACGACGGTGGTTCATGGCATACTGAGGGCCAGCTTAACGAACATATCGTTAGTACAGCACTATATTACTACGACAGCGAGAATATTACAGACTGTACTCTAAGCTTCCGTACTAATACCGAAGATCTCTCAGACGAGATATCCTATGAGCAATACGAACATGGCCCGATTTACCGAACGTTTGCAATCGAGAGAGATGGAGGTCGACAGCAAGACATTGGCTCTGTCCATACTAAGGCTGGAAGAGCGATTTTCTTCCCGAACCTCATGCAACATCGTGTCTCACCTTTCAAGCTAGTTGACCCGACGAAGCCAGGCTACAGGAAGATTCTTGCACTGTTTTTGGTTGATCCAGCTATACCTATCATCAGCACTTCTAACGTGCCACCACAGCAGAAGAATTGGTGGGACAAGCATCGTTTGCAGAATAGCGGGTCCTTGGCTGATAACTTCGATGATAAGGTCAGCGTTGCGGCGGAATGGCCTATGGGGCTGGAAGAAGCAAAGATGCTGAGGTTACAGTTGATGGATGAAAGGACGTGTGTCGATGACCAAGAATTTAGTGTAGGAAGTTGGAATTTCTGTGAGCATTGATTACAGTTCTAGTGGTCTACAACAAGGCCAAAGGCAGAAGCATTTTGAACAGTTTTCTCCCCTCTTCTATCAGTGGGGTGCACTTACAGCCAATTCTGATAAAAATACTCTATAGTAAATCATTCGTTCTATCCAGAGGGCTGAGTATATGCCTATAACAGTAGTTGGCTATATCAGTCTCTGAACATTGCAGTCTTGAATAAGATCAGGCAGGGCTGTCTATACTGGCATTCGCTAAGATATTCGCATCAAGGTAAACATCCAAGCTACAGTAGATTGTACGAAAATATAACAACAAGCTAAAAATTGCAATCCTGCAATTCTATCTTAATTAAACTCGTTCAACAGAAACAGTCCTTGTCTTGATTCTCTTTCGCCAACTGCGATACGGGTTTGTACGGACCCTAGTGATAGCCGTATTTGTCGAAGGCCCGTTCCTCATCAATTCATCAACTGTAGAGGAAGAAACACTGTCATAAGCGCCATACGTGAGTCCCGACTTCATCAGCTTCATTGATAACTCAAGACACTCAATGCCGTTATTCTCGGACATCCATGACTCTGGCACATTACGTAAGCTGATACCAACATGCGAAAGCTGGTCGGTTCCCTGGTAGATACCGAATCGGTAGATCCTATCGGCTAGAGTTACTTGAGCTTGTTGGTGCTCCTGTCGATTGCGCCAGTCTGTTGACCAGAACTCAGGACATTGCAGAATATGACTTTTTCGAATGAGAGAAGCAACGTCGATGATATTCCAAAGAGGCCGACATGTTCTGACAGGGCCTCGTGGTCGAAGAATCCAGTTGCTGATGCAAAACAGAAGCAAAGTAGCGAATAATATGTAGAAAGTCGTCAGGTCAACTTGAACATCGAATTCATGAGGCCCAGCCTCTTTGTAATAAAAGAGGCGAGGCGTGATGAGAAAAACAGAGCTCCTAAATGTTGAGAGTAATGATCCAAGAATGATCTTGTAATCCCCTCGTTGAAAAGCCTGCAAAATAATACTCGTGACGTTGGGGGAAATATAATCCAAAAGCATACTATCCGCAGCTGTAGCGCCTTTTATGGTTGTTTGAGCTGAACCAAACATCCTCTTTTGTTCTTCATCTGAAAGGGACGTCGTCATATTATGAACAGGCATCATGGTACGGTTGTAGGTATCTGCCGCCCTGAATGAGACAGTGAATAGTTCAAATAGAAAAGACGGTAGAACACCAAAAACCACGAATCGACCCAAGGTATCCAAGAAAGCGTCGCCAATCGTATAAGGTTTGAATGGATGAAAAACCCTGCCACTCGCTAATGCAAATATTGCCGCGACCAAGACCACGATTCCAAGACACGTGGTCATGATCAGCCACCAATCGGCAATGGTGAAAATCCATATTCTGTCCACATCTGGTTTGAACTGTTCATCCCAGAGTGAAGAGTCTAGAACCATGGGTTGTTGGCGTTGGGCTTGTTGTAAAGAGCTGACTTCAGACTCCAGGCTGTCATTTTGGGGAACAAACCTTACCCCGTGAATGATAAGATTGGATTGTTCATGTTTCCAGTAGCCAAGCCGAAGAACAAGACTCCCCGGCCACTCGTTGGCGCCATGTCCGAACGTGCGGCGCCGAGAAAAGTCTAATAACTCCAAGCTGTTGAAAATATTGGAACCTTGTAACAGACCAACTTGTGTGGCAAGTGGAGTAGGGTCCCATTTGAGACCTGTACTCCGTTTGCGAAAGTGGAAGAATATCCAAACCGTGATAAGAAATAGAAATAGGTATGTTCCTATACCGACAAAGCCGAAGAAAGTTGATACGCGGATAAGCCAGCCTTCGGTATCTTTCTCAAGCTGAAACAGGCCTGCCTTCAACTGGAGGAGAGCGAGACCACTGAGGGTTGAAAGAGAGACCAAGGTCGTCAATGGGTCTCTGGTACTCAGGATACCGATCCCACCAAGAGGCACGTTATTTAATGATTCAGTCAAGCGGTGTTTGTGAACTTCGTCGACGGAGCCTGTAATTGGCATATTTGCCATTCTAAAGTATGGAATGATACGATTGTACCATTGCACGAGACTCGTCCACAGGATATTGGTAACGACAGAGACCAATCCTGGCATATAAAGCCATAGACTCGAGTCAGACTTGAACCGGAACCAAGGCGGTTGGGTTTGCCCGAGGTAGACTAAGACTGTAAGCGCACAGATACAAAGAAGATGCCAGATCATCAGACAAACCAGGTACCAATTCTTGAGAGCTCGAGGACGGTAGTCGAGCTTGGGGAGATGGGCTATCTGGTGGGCTTCTTCTTCGGTGATGGGAAGAAATGTGTCTGAATCCATGGTTAGCTGACAAGGTGCAACAATAGGCTAGATAATGGTAACTTACCAACTAGAGCCACGGGAACATCTTCTGGACTTTGAGATGGGTTTTCTCCAGTAGTTTCGAGGTCATCTTCAAGGTATTCGTATTGATCGGAGTGACTTGTTTCAGAGGGTCTTCTAGTTAATTCACGCAGCTGCAAAGGCTCCATGACTGGATACGTAGTGAGCGCAAAAGGTGAAAGAGATTTTAATTCCAGAAGAGGTGATGGGGGAGTTTTTAATGCCCAAGCCGAGCCTAGCTGGCGAAATGGCCATTTCAACCTACTTCAGCTGAACCTGTAGCCAAGCCGCCGTGGCTGGTTTGTTTCAATTCTGCATCCAATCTGGATTGACAGAACGTAGCCTGATGCTGCATGGCTTGCCGCCTCTCACACCGGACCATTGCCTCACCCGCATATTTCTCACCAACCTGAAACTGCACAAGTCCACCAAGGTGGCAGTGGTTGGTGGCTTGGCTTTTAGAGGGAGCCAGTTTACCGGCAGCCTGGTTTCGTTCAGCGCTCAAATAGAGGCATGCTTATCTCAAATCGTCTTGTGCCAGCCTTGCAAGAAAAGGCTTGACGATAAAAATCAAGATTTACGGAGACAAATGGCTAAGCCAACCATTGATCACAGAAGCGATGGCGTTATCCTAGTCATGGGAGTCACCGGGGACTGGAAAAAGCTATTTCTTGAACCAGCTCAAAAGCGAATCTGTTGCTGAAGGCTGCTCCCTATTTTCAGGCACACATTACCCCTCACTTCACTTCACTGTCCCCAGTTGGTATCAAAACTGGCTGTATTTACAGGAACACAGAAGTGCCAGGCTGTTCACATCATCTTTGATGAGGATGAGAAGCGCAGTATAACTGTGGTTGATACGCCGGGTTTTGGTGATACGTTTCGCTCGCAGGCAGAAATCGTTGGCGAAATCACAGACTACCTTGCCGCTCAGCATCTGTCTGTATTGCCTCTTCGGGGGATTTTATACCTCCACAAAATCACAGACAACAAGATTACCGATGCTTCGCTACAGCACATCCAAATCCTCAGAAAGCTTGTCGGAGATAATGCCACGACGAATGTCATCCTGGTTACGACGATGTGGAACATTCTCCGCCCAGAGGACCATCGGCGTGCTGTACAGCGCGAGCAAGAACTTGTAACCAGCTTCTGGAGCTCAATGATAGACAACGGGTCCATCGTCGCCCAGTTCAACGGCCTACCAAGATCTGCCTATCCTCTCATATATCAGCTGGCAGATCAGCCGAGCGTGGTGCTCGACATCCAGAAAGAGATCGTGGATGAGAACCGCTCAATTTTGGAAACCGCCACGGGCATGATCCTTGTTTAACAGCTGAGAGAAGACCACGATGCTTACCAGCTCCAGCTGTGCAACCTAGGGGATGAACTTGGCCAGGAACAAAAACTAAAGCCGGCTAACAAAGTGGAGCTTAAGCGGCTGAAGAGTGAGATCAAGTCAACTGAGGAGGTTCTGGATGCTATAAGCAGTTCGGTGGGCCGCATGAGCGTTCGGCCTGGTGCTCCAATGCGTCAGCGAATGAAACAGGCTCCGAGGGAACATGGCGGGAAGGCTCCGGTAGCAATCGGAGTGGCGCTTAACATTACATTGTTTGTGGTCGGGCTGTTCATATAGTGTTAGGCAGTCAAACAGGGTATTGCGCCCAGAAGCCTTTTAAAGGTATAGATAGTTTTTTTCTTCTTTATTTTTACAATGCCGTGTCTCCTCTTTCAAAGCCTTGGGCTTGAACTGTCAGTTGAGTTGAGGGGTATCAGTTTGGAGGTCAGCAGTGACAGTTCCATGCATGCCCAGGTGAGAATATTGGATGGTGGCAGCTGAGTGGTTGGGGGCTACCACAAAGACCTACAGAGAATACCCTGTTTTCAGCTAAGCCGCAGAGCGCTTAATGGGTACAATGGCTCTAAGACTCAGTTGCGCGTTTCAGGTGGCAGGGCTTATTACATAGGTTAATTATATTAATAACTTTAAATTAAGGGAAATATTCATCATGTGCCAAAGCTAGTGTATTTAATCTTTACACGATTAGGGGATTATGGGGATAGTAGGTACAATGTATAGAATCAGGCTGTGAAACCAACACTTCTGCAGAACGACAGATCAGGCTGTGGGTCAGCCCCAGGTCTGGCCACAAATTGATTCTCGGCTAAGCAGAAATGAGCAGCTCGTATATGCATGTCTTGGCCGTCTTTCAAAGCGGTGCAAATGCGAACCAGCGCGCATACAAGGCTCTCTCAAAGGCCAGACGAGGTGAGATGAATGTATTGTATGGGCGCAGAGCCCCAATCCAGGCAGTACTTGTCCAAAGGTAACCGGCAGCGCCGCCTTGCTCTTCAACTCGAGGAACTGCTTGTACTTTCTCTTCACTCTCAGCCCCCCAAAGAGCTTCTCTCCCTTTCCCGGAGTCCAACTCAAAAGTAGCACCAAAAGTCTGTCTCAACATCCAAAAGACAATTCTTGCCCTTGTTGACTATGAAGCGTTCCCATTACGCTGAACGAGAACCTGCCAACTACCCTCCCATCACCAAGGCAGGCCGCTCTACTGAGCCCTCCTATAGTCCGTGATCAGAAAAGCCTCATCGGAGCACCTCTGAATCTTCAAGACACTCAAATCACCCCAGGCGTCGCTCTATAGACATTCCGGAAACGGAGAAACCATCGATGATCTTGGTAAAACGGCTGAGTATTACATTAGTTGGCCGCCATCTGGTAGGTCCAATGTGCCTTTTGATCAGAAGATAATGCAAGTGTCACAGCGGGGTCCCCAGTCAGCCAGGAATATAAGATTTATACTACAGCCTTGTTTGTTTCGAGTCAATACGCAGGACGATACTTTAACGTTTGTTGTTGAATGTAGTGTTTGGATGTTTTAGTTTTAATATGTAATAACTGTGGGCTCTCTCTAGATCTCGTTACACCGCTGTCACTCTTTTCTTGTTAGGAGAAGCAATCAACAATGGGGGGGAAGTGCTGGGCTTGACTATACTGGTGGTCACTGTAAAATTATAAGAGCCATGTCACAGTAGTCTTGAAAATTATTCCCTTAGTTTAGATTCAGTCAGGCAATCGGTGGTAGGAGAATAGGTAAATTAATTAGCTAGCAACCAGATCAAAACAAATGAGAAATCCCTTCATATATCTAAACCAAAGCCCTTCCGTGAGATCCATATACTAATATCCGACCCTCTAATTGATGATGATGCGCTGAGACTTGGGAGTAGCCTTGGGAACTACTATAGTCAAAAGACCATCCTTGAGGTCGGCAGTGACCGCATCGTGGTTGATGTAGGTGGGGAAAGTGAAGTAGCGGGAGAACTCCTTGCTATAGCCAGAGCGTTTTGGTTCTTCAGGCTGCTCGGGCTGCTTCTCCTGTGCCTTCTCACTGAGAGTCTCAGGCTCTGGCTGGCTGACGGTCTTTGACTTCTCTGATGTGTGACTCAAGACCTCAAACTCGTCATCATCGACATCATCCTCGACGGTGGCCTGGTAAGAGCTTCTGCTTCGGGTGTCTTCATTGTCTGACTCGGTGACTGGGGCAGGAGGAGCCTCCTCAGTGGCTGTTGTAATTTCAACTGCCTTAGGCTCCTCTGTGAATCGCTCAACCTTGCCGCTGACGACAAGCTTGCGAGGCTCGGGGAACTCGACAGTGACGTGCTCCTTGTTCATACCAGGGAGCTCGCCATAGAGAACAAAGGAGTCCTCAGTCTCGTGGGCCTCAAAGCGGGGTTCCCATGGGCGGGAATTCACCCGATAGGCAGGGCAAGAAGCCTGAGCGCGGCTCTTTTGTTGAGGCTGGCATTGGCGCTTTCGCTGGGGCTGCTGAACCGACTGGTCAAGCTCCCGGAGGAGTTGGTAGAGTGGGTTCTGGGGAGCCTGGATGTGGTAGAAAGTCTGGGGAAGGAAGAATGCCATTGTGTTGGTGTGTTTTGGTTGTGAGTTGTGAAGGGTGATTGATACGATTGTTCAGGCTTTTGATTGGCTGAGCGGAGCGGTTTGTGTTTCTGGGCTTTGTTTGTATTGAATGAGTAGTGAAGAGATTGAATTCTGATGATAAAAAAATTTCCAAAGACGTCAGAAACGATTCATTTATACATCGATCTTCTGTAATTAACAATCAGGCAGCGCGTTCTTGCGCAAGCTGTTACTCACCATATCGAATTGCCATGATCTTGCTCAAAGCATCGAGAAGGTTCTAAAGACTTTTCCTAGCTGAGTAAGACGCCATTTGTCAGTATTAGGCACTAACACTAGCAACTCTAGCCACTGTGGCTGCTGTGGCTGCTGTGGCTGCTTAGAAATCCACATTCTGAGCCTGGACCAATGACACTGAGCCAGCCTTGATGACAAATTTGTTTCCCCGAGGTTCCGCGTTAACGCCGCCCGGACTTTGGCAGTCAAGCCGTGATGGGCCTACCCGATAGTTAAGCAAAGTTTAGAATAAGACGTGGTAAATGGCATACACTGCGAGAATAGTTTATTTTATTCTTTCTTGATTTCTTTAGCTCTTCTACCTATCTTGGTGTCCCTGCGATATCCCTGCAGATGCCTAGAGCAAGCTGCTTGGTATAAGCTTTTACCCTAAATGATAACTGATATTCGATTTTTTAAAATGTCGGCTTGACATGCCTCGCTGAAGCGTTATAAGATTGAGGCATCTATCAATCATTAAATAGTATCTATATGTTTCTCGCTGTGATTATTCGTGATATCTTTGTCTTGATTGTCGGCAACGTTGGGGATGCTATTCTGGATCTTCTGGCGAGTATTGCCAGTTCCGCCTTGTACCTTCTCGACGCAAAGTTCCATATCCCCAATCGTCTCCGACATCCTCAATGATCTGGGTATAAGCGAGCCTTCTCTATTGGACCTCTTCTGCTGAATTATCGTCGTTGCTTATACCGTCATATACAAAATCGCCACTAACAGTGCCCCATTCCCCGACAACGACGATGTGAATGCCCTGATCAACTACGATATCTAGCATACACTCCAATCCGTTCTGGGTCAACCGCCTCCCCAGGACGGGCTCTCCTATCACGCACGTGTCGCTTCATACATCTGGTCAGCGCCTGAAGAAATCAGCGATTCGACGAAGAAGATTGTATACCGCTGTTTACACACCATCGGGACTGACATCGATCTCCTGAGTGTTTTCATCATCCCTCTTGAGGCCGATGGTTCATCAGATAGCAAGTAGAACGCTTTCAGTGGGCCCATGTCAGTTCTGAAATATCTGCATATCGCTTGTCAAGTTGTTGCTGGAATGGCCGTATCCCAAGATCCAATACCAAACGACGTTCTCAAGGGCTTGCATTACGGTAATATTGCTGCGAAGGTTGCGGCTGGTCCTGTTCTCACGAAAAAAATGAAAAATAGCACTAACAGAGGCTTTCCTACTCTTGATAAGCGTGGTATGGCGGCCTTGGTTAGTATGGTTATTGGGAATTGAGGGTTATTCGTCACTGCGGGTCATTTCTATGAGCTGAGCCACGACGCTGCTAGTTCCGATTGGACGGCAGCTATTCTGATGGAGATCGGTAATATACTGGGTAAAGTAAGCAATGTTGCATATTGCCAAGCTGTCAATGATCCGGATCGAATGACCGGAGAGGTTCCTCTTTTCTTTGTAGCTGGAGTGGGATTGATTCAGGCTGGGTTAGAGATATCGTTACTGGCAATTGTTGACTAATACTTTAGGGTATCAGATCTTCTTGACATACAAGTAATTATTTGACGGATACCGACCCCCTCAGCTCTCTCGTCCCTGGACATAGTTTCATGACTATCCTCTCTCGCATCCTTATCCAGGCCCCACATCGTCATGTCCAGAAGTGCAACGGCTTTAATTATGCTCTGTCGCTAGACTAAGTCTAGCATTCCGGCAACTTCCTACCATAGAAGCACTAAGCCTACGATAGTAAAAGCTACAGCAGCTGTATAAATCCCGGCTTGTGCTCCCTTTCCAGCACTATTTCGGACAAAGTCAAAGCCTTCAACGGCGTACTTGTCGCTCTCGACTTCCGACAAGTGACTCCCAGAATTGTTCACGAACCTCGCCGCAAAGGCGTGCACTACGTCTGGTGAGATTGAGATGCCCGACTTGTTGATGCTTTCGACGACAATATCAGGACTCCATTCATACGAGCCTGCCGAGAGCGAAAGATTGGCGTCAAGTACCCAGTCATAACGGCCACTATCGTCGCTGGTAAGGGTATAGAACCAGAGATCGAGTGCCGAAGCCTCTGGCTCGATGGATGATCCACTGTTTGCGTCCCACGTGATTGTTATAGGCTGAGTGAGATTAAGCTTCTCCGAAGAGTCAGGGCCAGTAAACTCGAATGCATGGCTGGCATGAAAGAAGGCACAGCCAAGGGTGGAGAGTATAAGGGCGGAGCGCATTCTGTATTATGAAATGGGCCTTAACGAGGACCTAGATATCGAGGAAAGGATAGACCGTAAGTCAATTTGGCGCAGAGTTGGTTAAGTCGAGTGATAAATGACACATCCAGAGAAAAAAGGTAAAAAACCTTAGAAAAAGAAGATAGAGGGTAATAAGCGAGGGAGGATGCAAGTCTTGTGACCAAGCATTCGATCTAAAGAAGAAAAGGCTCAAGGCACATCTGCCCGTAAAAGTCAGGTGATGAATTTTTCTTGTTGGTTGGCACTTGACGGCTGGGGACAAGTTCCAACTTGGGCCATGTCCCTGATGGTAACGCGCTTGGCATAGGGTTGAGAACGCAATGAATGTCACGTTAGTACGTGGATTGAAACCCGGCACACAAATAGCTGGTGTACTTGCCGTCAGAATAAAGTCAGCAGGCGGGCGAAGCATCGATATAGGCTAAACTTGAAGTAAGCAAGCGACGGTGTGAAGTGGAAATATGGATGCTGGCTTGGCGTGAGGGGTACTGTGGATGTGTTTGGTAGGTCGACCAGCTGACGGCGGGCTATTTCGCTGGGGCTGGCATTGCACGGCTGCCAACACTGTGATATACCTCGTATGTAACTAGCACAGGAGAAAGAAGAGGTAACGAAGGTAGTGCAGTCTAGTTAAAGTGTAATCTAGATCAAAGTAGCTTCTCTACAGTTTTACTTGAGCATGAAATCTATTTAAGAGATAATTATATAAGATAAAAATAATTACTATACAGTATTAACCTGATCCACCAAGCCTTAGAAAGTAATAATTACTTCAGTAGTCGTGGGTTCCGGAATTGTAGTTGTAAACGCAGTGACACCAAATTGGGAGCAGGCCTCATAGTACGCTGAGGGGCTATCGCAGTACGTAGCGTAAGCCGGAATATCAGTCGGGAAGATAGTTGTTGCTGCCTCGCCCTCGGCACGACGGACAATCGCATTTGTAGGGATGATTATGACGTTCCCACGCTTGTACACTGTCTGGGTACTGAAGAATCGTCAGTTGGTTTTCTGCTCACTGATGTGAATGTTACCTACACTTCGTACGAGCTGACTGTGACAACATTCAAGTCCTGGCAGTCCGCAATTCGATCTGTGAACTCAGGCTCGCCGTTCATATCGTAAAGGCTTTCTGCACAGCTATCATCTGGTGGAGCTGTTGTTGTGGTGGCTTCTGCTGTAGTGGTCGCATCCGAGCTGGCGATGGAAGTGACAACGTCTGTGCTTTCAGTGACGGCTGCAGAGGATGTTGCTTCGTCGGTGACGGAAGTCTCGACATTGGACGTCTCGGTCGGCCCAATCGTAGTCGACAGAAGCTCAATGGAAGAACTGGTGGGTTTGCAAGGTCCGGCAAAGGCAGTGACTGCGAGCGCCGCAAGAACGAGAGTGTTGCGCATCATTTCGACTGTAACGACCGGTATGAACAATTGGAAAGAGCGTGAATGTCCCAAGTTCACAGCAAGAGATGACAATGCCAAAAGCCTGGAGTTAGAAGTCGTGGAAAACAAGGGGATAAATACGTGAAAGCAGACCGCACTACTCCGCGGCTTTATCACGCAAATTGTAGCTGAGCTTTTCTTTTTTAGATGTCGTCGGCCGCAGCGAAAGGCTCTAGTCAGGGGCAGCTGAAAGACTATTGAACTGCTAGACCTGACTGGGTGTTTCTACTCAAACTAATTGCAGACTATCGAGACGCTACCAGATTAGAGCCAACAACAACGCTGACCCCTACAAGGAGCTGGATACGGGAAGCATGAGGTACCCGGCTGCTAACAATCTGGAGCCCAAATTTGGACTAATTAAAATAGGCGGCATGTACTCAAAATACCCACATTTCGATTTTGCCAACGCGTCCAGGGACAACAATTCATAACAACCAACACATTAAAAAAGTGGTACGATGTGGATTAGCACAATCGCCGGAATAACTAACTAATTTGCGTATACCGAAGGATCTCCCCGAAGTCGAGCAAGACGGAAAGATCAAGGTAATGAGGCTCTTCAGTGCCCTTTTGGGTCACAAACTGAGTCGTAATAACCTGCCTCGAACCTTGGTAAACATCTTTGACTAGTTGTACTGATTACGGGAGCTCCCGCTACTAATAAAGTAGGCCAAGGCAAGACATTATAATTCAGCGCCGCTCAACGCCTCTCGACGCCTCTTAGCAAACTTGGGCATCTAAAAACGTGGTTATGACAGGAATAGATTGAAGCTTATATTAGCACTAGACTAAACCTAATAAATTCTGCAAGACGTAATGACAGCTTTTAGAGCATATGTTACAAGCCATTTTATATCTGATGAATTGAGTATTCTGTCGAGGGTAATATACCTCCAAGCGGCCTAGACCAGACTCGGTTTGGGTTTCATTACCATTGGGCGGAGTAAGAAGGATTTGTGCAAGGTCTCGTTTGGAGGCTTGTGCCTCTATAATTCTCTGGGAACAATCTTAGCTCGGCGTTGTATTGTCGGTGGTTTCTGCAATCTCACCTCCTCGAAGGAGTTTTGCATAAACATCCTCAATATTGTCACTTCTTGAGTTTGTCCAATCCGGCGAATTCGTACCAGCGCCTGGTCTTTTAGCGTTGGGTTCCTATTCCGTAGTAAGTCATCGAATCAGAGCAAAAGGCGACCAAAATACCAGCTTGGCTACATCAAATAAGCTCTGGTATCTCCAGTCAATATACGCCTGTTTACAGTTATGTCCGTATATGTATTTAGGGACAGAGCTCTATAAGGTATGCCTATGGACCGTGGTTATGCTACTTGTATAGATCTTTTAAGGCTGATATATAAACTTTTTAAGAAAAAACGCAATCCCTATAATAGCTTAATCTAATAACTCAAGCTTACATTGCTCTATATTATTAGTAATAAGCTAATACCGTGAGATCTCGGGTTCTATAGGAAAGTGTTTTACTCCTGATACGAAACTGCTAGAAAACGGTTTCCCGTGTAGATTCATGTAGGTCGTAGCTATAGATAATGGTTCTGCTACCTTTGTCTCTCTAAATGAATTTTCTAAGGAGGAATTAACATTTGTCCTAAATGTATCGCTATTCATGGCGACACGCGCACTTGGAATAGACTCTGCCGTCTGGCTTTGGGGTGCAGGTGCTTTTGCAGCTACAGTTTGGTTGCGGGCTGTGTCACCACCAATCGTCACATCCCCCTGGTGGCTTGCTGGTGGAGTCTCATAGGTCGATGCTTGGTCACTATGCGAGTCGCAGTCTCCATCAACTATACAGTTGCCTGATGGCTATTGTTAGGCTAGTACTTAATCGCCCTATACATATAGTTGTCCATACATTTGTGATAAGGTAATGGGCAAGGAAGACAGTATAGGATAAGCTGAAACTCTATAAATGCATGTTAATGATAGCGGCGGCGGCTGTGCAAACCTATTTGTATCCTTCTATTCAGTGGGCATCAACGGTATAATCTATTTTAGACTCGGCCGTCGCGGCGAGCACACTCCCAGAGGTTTCTTGGATTGTTCTTTCTGATTGTTTCTCAGCAGGGCCGTGGGAAGTCTTCTCTAGCGAGATACTGAGGAGCATGGTAATTAATGGTTCGATCGTGATATCGCTCTTTGGAGCTGAGCGTTCTAGATGAATTAACCTAGATCTATCAATTATGTAACTAAGAGTTCAAGATGTATTAAACATGCTTTCCTTTTCGCAGACATGTTCACGGATGATGTATGTGAAAATATTAAGTCCAGTTAGTAATACTGCCTGCTAGTGGGCGCCTGAGGCCCCAGTTGCTCGGAGTAATAAGTACTGTAGCTTACCTAAACAGGATAACTCACTTGGAAGATTGAAGATGATTCCTCATCGGGTGCAGTCTCTGAGTCAATTTACCGCCACTCCCAGACCAAAACATCAGGAAAGTCTCCGCCTTGTGTCCGCTGTGTCTCCACCTCCTTCCTAAGGGTCCTATGTACAGTACTAGGCAATTAAGGGACGTTCCATTTGCTTCTGCAGCACTGATTGCTTTTGGATTACTCAAGTCCAATGGTCGATTTGGTAATTTGTCCGAGGTCTTTTCAATCAAAACAGCCACATCGTCCCTTCTTTGCTATCCCATGCAAACCTAGCCCTGGTCAACCAATCCTTCGAAACCTGTCTTATTATCATCACAAAATGGAGCAGTCCAAGCAACAGTCCTCTCTGTTATCAGATGCCTTCCCATGGATTCAGACTCCACTCATCTCAAATGCGCCCATGAGTGGCTTTGCGTCACACGAATTGGCTGTGGCAGTGACGCAGTCTGGAGGGCTTGGGCAGATAGGCTTTACTGGCAGCCCAGGAATTCTAGAAACAGAACTGCAGGAGACGAAGCAAAGGTTACGCGGCTCCCCAGTTTATAATGAAGCTTCTAAAGTACTTCCTGTCGGGGTTGGTATTATTGCTTTTGGTGGAAGAGCCAAATCTTGGATCGAAACATTCGCAAAGCATAAGCCAGCCATGGTGTGGCTCTCTTTTGGAGACACCGCAGAGTTCAATTCATGGACTGAGAGCATTCGCTCCGCGTCGCCAGACACCAAGATATGGATACAAGTAGGAAGCGTTGGCGCTGCTTTAGAAGCAGCAGCCACTTGTGCACCGGACGCTCTCGTGCTACAGGGAATTGATGCTGGCGGTCACGGTCACAAGCATGGAGCAAGCATAATCACTCTGGTTCCAGAAGCCATGGATGCATTGTGCGAGCAAGGGTTCTCCAATATTCCCTTAATCGCTGCGGGTGGCATCATGGACAGGCGGAGTGTGGTTGCGGCAATCGCTCTGGGTGCAGCAGGTGTCGTCATGGGTACCCGCTTCTTGGCATGCCAGGAAATCGAAATGGCTAGTGAAGTTGTGGATGAATGCCTTCGAGTTTCAGACGGAGGCAAGGCTACTGTGCGCTCACGAGTTTTTGACGACATTTGGGGACAGAATTTCTGGCCTGAAATGTATGATGGCAGGTGTTTGCGGAATGCAATGTACGACAACGTGGAGGAAGCTGGTATGAGTATTCAGGAGGCAAGGATGAATCTGAGAGATCAAAGCAAAAATGAGATAGGCTCACAGTTGGTTGTCAAAGACTTTCATACGATTTGGGCAGGAACAGGTATTGGGCTGCTTAAAAAGCAGGAAAAAGCATCTGATATTGTATATCAAATTCGACAAGAAGCAAGGACTCTGATGCTGGAATTGAATGGAAGATTGTAGATAAATCAGATAGAACTGAGTTAAATATTATTATATTATAAAGGAGTCAGTAAATATACTGTTGCCCTTTAGGTTAGGGTTAACTGTTATTAGAATCTTAGTATACTTGTTATAAAGATTAAAAAAAGAACTTTAATTAGTTCTTTATAATTAAGCTATACCCTTTTAATAAGTATAACTAAGACTATTAAT